>JAZDUH010000431.1:777500-787500 GCA_036419115.1 Scarus forsteni
GAGTGTTTCAACGAGGGCTTCATAATGGCCTAAAATGAGGATTTTGAGAACGCTATTGTGGGGCAATGAAGGAACTAAATGACTTGTACTGAGGGCAGAAATGCTTTACAGGCATCCCAGTCTGGCATAGTGAAAAGAAGAAACAAGCATGATATGTCCACTTTAAAAAAAAAAAAAATAAGGAATTAGAGCACAGAACACATTTTCAGGTACCCTCCAGCCTAAGGAACATTGTAGATTTTTGACTGTAGCACCACCACCACTATTTTACCAAATTCTGAGACCTTGTTTGAGGTTTAGAATTCCAGGCCGTTTTTGCTTCATTCACTTTTCACTCACTGTGGTCTCATTTTTCTCTGCAATACGAAGTCCAGCACATCTATAGATTCAGAACAACCATGGTTATTGGCTTATGTAACTCAATATTGTATACATGCAATGTAACACAATTTAGTAGCTAAATATCATTAGAAAAAAAGAAAAAGAAAAATTAAAAAATCAAACTATTAATGTAATATTTTTTCTTTAACTAATATTGATTATATTAATATTATAAATTTACAGTATTACAGTACAGTACAAACAGCTGTTTGCTTGGAAATTTTTGCCCTGTAACAAGTGTTGAAGGCACTGACAGCAGGTGTTACTAACAAAAACTCAAAGATTTTGAACAGCGATTTCAGGAAGTATATGAATCATTCAGGTCTTGTTGAACACAGTAATTACCTCCGCCAAGAGGGTTATGTTTTCGAAAGAGTTTGTCTGTCTGTCTGTCTGTGAGCAAAATAACTCAAATAGTTATGGATGGATTTTGATGGAATTTTAAGGCAATGTTCAGCATGGGAATGGAAGAACTGATTCAATTTTGGTGTTGATCCGGATCACCGTCTGGATCCCCCATGACGAAAAATGCGATTTTTCGTGAATAATTACTGAACTAAAATAGATATTAGGGATGCAAACAATTAATCGATTATCGATTAATCGTTGATAAGAAATTACTCGATTAAAGTAAATTAATTGCAATTAATCGAAGAAGAAGAAGACGACAACAACAAGACAAACGAGAAGTGGTAAACTGGCAGGATGAAGAGTACAAGATGGAGTTCAGTATGGAACCACTTGAAGTTGGTTAATGACGACAAAGACGCCAAATGCACCATCTGTGGAAGTATTTTAAAGTACGACTCCTCCACAACTTTGCTAAATTATCACCTCAATACGTCACATTCTGTTAGGAATAAATATTTTATTAAGGAATATGATTTGCATTTTCTCTTTCATAAGAAAGATAGAATTTTCGTGGAAAGGAACCTTTTGATTCAGAGGGGAATTCAACTTCACAGAAAAATTGCAGCTCATCAATTAATCGATCATGGATCGATAAGATAAAACAACTATCGATTAATGAATTACTCGATAATTTGCATCCCTAATAGATATCATTATGAAACCAATTGCTAATGATATGTTTTCATGGTCAAGGAATCTAAATATTTACATGAAATGAAGGTAGGACTAATATTTATGGTAATAATCACAAAATGGGAGAGGACTGTGGTGCTGGCGGAGGTCTGTGCTCCACAATTTAGTCAGAGCAAATGGTTAATTTTCTGCCAGTTTTCAAGAAGACATGAGTATCATGTTATTCACCTGTTTTCTCACGGCTGTTTGGATTTGTTGCTGAAGTGACTTGTGTTGCCTTCAAGTACCCGCAGAAACCCGTGATAATTTCAGGACTACACCATTTTTTTCCATTTCTAGATAGGATAAATGGTTTATTAATGCCAGTCATTTAAAAATAAGTGGTATTTTGATCCTGGGATTGGATAAGTAAGGATTTAAGCGGGTTATTGACTGTTAGGTAAAAGTCTGTTAAATTAATTTAATCAAATAACATTACTATTCCTGTCCTCTGTATTTACAGATGGTGGCAAACATCAAAACAATGAGGGAACGGTCTTCCTCCACCTCCACCGTCACCATCAGCCAGGGACAAGGCCTTGAGGAGGTACAGAATACATTCATAATGTATTTTAGTCAATTGAGCACCATTTTGGTGGATTTATATATTTATACTTTTCCTAAGTTCTGTGTCACATGTGGGACATTTCAATCTTTGGCAATTGCTCTGCTACTCTCTTACTTGAAGCAGACTGGGGGGGCAGTTTTTGACCTTGCTTTGTGCAAAACAACAGACCACATAAACTCTAATGTATGTAATTGATTTTAAATTACTGAAGACATACAAGTTGGCTTTTTCCCTGCAGACGGTTCGAGACAAAGACAAGGCCGAAAGGAAGAGGAAAGCAGAGATGGCTCGGCTCAGGAGGGAGAAGATCATGGCTCAGATGTCTGAGATGCAAAAACACTTCATCAATGAGAACAAAGAACTTTTTCAGCAAAGTCTGGAGGAGCTGGAGGCCTCAACATCTGCTGCTGCAGAGAGCAGGTAAGCTGACCACAGTGGTCCTCATATTTTCATCTGTAACTGCACACAACAGGTCCCAGGGTGAAATGGTGAAGGATAGCAGACCCTTATCACAGGCCTTTGACACTGAGCATCTGCAGATAAGGACTCCATACCAAAATTTTTACATCTTTGATCTGACAACTGTGGACAGACCATTTTGAAAGGACTGTACATTGGAATAGAGAGCTGTTATGCAAGCACACCTCAGTGAAAATAAGCTAAATTTACATCTGGAGACGTTCACATTCATTCTGTGAGCCCGTAATGTTTGTGTGAATTCATGATTCACACAAGCATTCATGCTCCAATACGGCTTGGATGAAGACATCATGGAGTGTTCCCCCACATACACACACAGGCAGAGCACTCCTGTCTCCCGCTGAGTCTGCGTGCCTCCTTCTTTCCAGTATCACTCCTCTGTTACTTGTTTCCCCATTTTGCCTCCAGGACATTCACAGTGGAGGCAAAACAAAACAGGGGAGTAATTATTATGCCTTGAAACATCAGTGTGCATTGGACTTTGTTGCTTATGATTCTCACTCTTATCTCATCTCAGACCTGCGTGTCAACAACAGAAACCAGAGTGACATCGTGTTTACAACTGAGCAGCTGCAATGTCTGTAAATGTTCAAAATGACAGACAAATTAATGTTTACATTTCTAAAAGCAGCTTTTTGATGCTTTTGTAGGTAATCAGGGTCGCAGTCCACTTGCATTTACAAACAGTCTGTTGCGATATGAACGACCTCCATCAATTTACAAGTAAAACAGTAGAAGGGGGACCTGGGGTGACCCGGCACTGCTATGGTTGAACAAGCAGGTGTGAATCCTAATTTCTGGATGGAGCAGCTCAGGCCCTTACTAGGGGCTATAAAATAAAATAGAAGTGCTGTTTAGGTTCATTGTCACCCTCCTCCTCCTCAAACCACCAGAAGAAACTAGCCACAGCTCTAACAGAAATGGGGGATCACTTGATATGTGGAGGAAAAAAAGCACATTTTAGGATAGAATTGTTCTGATTTTAATCAGTTTCTGGAGGGAATAGCAATAAAATTAGAAAAATTGCAGTAAATCTGTAAAGTCACTTGGTGTTGTAATGTTATTGATGAAATACTTTGAGATTTGTTTCAAATGTAAAGTGTGTTACAAATAAAATTTATTATTATTAAAACAGCTGTTTGAAAGCCTAGTTGTGATTATTTATTTATTTATTTTTTTGCTGCGGTAGTCACAAAAATTCACATAAGTCCTGGTGGGGCTGATCTGTAAATGTTCAGCTCCAAAATGACAGAATGATCAGATGTTCCATCCCATTTTTCCCAGTCCTCCCAGTTTGGAGCAGACCTGTCTCTCCCAGGTTTGTGTTGGTCCGAGGAGGGCGAGTGGAGCTGAGCGACGTCAGCTGGTTACCTGCATATTGTGTCAAGAGGAGCAGGAGGTCAGAGGTCACGGTAAAGCCATGGTTCTCGCAGCTTTTGTCCAGAGGTCAACAGTTCTGTCCAAAAACCGTCAACGCAGCTTACCTGATCCAGGTGAGCAGGGCTCCTCTTGACATTGTCAGAACCATCTACCATGAGAAAATGCACATATAAATGGACGTGAAAATGTGTTTTCAGATAGCCACAACCCCCTCTTCATGCACCCTGACCTGTCCCTGGGGATCCATACTGCGAGCTGCGGACATATCATGCACGCCACCTGCTGGCAGAGGTGAGACACCACAGCTGATGGCACAACAGTTTGAATTATAAAGGAGATTGACAGGACTAATGGGCTTATGGAGCCAAATCTCAGCCAAACTTTCAAAAGTTATTGTAATTTCCACAGCAGCTTGTCAACAGAAAACATTTCTTCAGAATCAGAGATACTTAATTAATCCCAAAGGGGAAATATGATTGTTTCCGTTGCTCTTATGCACAGTAAAGCATTAGGTAATAGCAAGCAAAGACATTAAAATAGATAGGGGGCATAAGAATTAAACAAAATAAAATCAAATGAAATTAAGTTGGCCGGTAGCAACACACAAAATCTTTGAGCAGTACAACTATATTATGAAGAAAACATAAGTAAATTAAGTAAAAGAGAGATGATAAATAAGGCCAAGGATTTCACACATTAACATTAAAAATATTTAAAATATGAATTGTTAGGCCCATTGTAAATTATGCTGTGATACGTTCATGGTCTTGTGTGGAATTTGGACAGATCGTTTCTTTAAGCATGGCTGTTAAACTTAACAATTGTTATATTTTCCATTGATTATCAGAAGTTGTTTAGAATTGGTTTAGAATTGTTTGTGGAAAGTATCTTTGTCCTTAGCAACACTTTATTTACAGCTATCAGGAAAATACTGTGTAGAGAAAGTGTACAACCCTCTGGGACTGGATTCTCACCAACAGCCACAATTTCTATGGTACCAAAGCAGCTGAAACTCTTTTAGCTCATGCTGAGCATATCCTGTCTTTTTAACATTGGAAAAGAAAAGATCTTTATTCCCTCATAGCTGGAAATTTACCTCAGGCTTCACAACTACAAATAGCAGCACAGAAAACCCTCATGCTCTGAATAAGCGAACAGAGCACCTAAATGTATTCACTAAAACAGTAACTTTGGAAGCTTTCTGCAGTGTGAAAGTGGAAAAAGATGACAATTAATCATACTGCCTAACAAGGATGTATGTACTGCATGCTGATTGTAGGGTTTTTTGGGCACAGGCACCCTTTTACTCGTCCCATTTCTGTTTTCAGGTACTTTGAGGCAGTACAGTTGAAGGAGCAGAGACGTCAGCAGCGTCTGCGAGGTCACACCAGCTACGACGTGGAGAACGGAGAGTTCCTGTGTCCGCTGTGCGAGTGTCTGAGCAACACTGTGATCCCCCTGCTGCCACACACACACTCACCTAGCCCCAGGTGATCAAACTACTTTTACATTCAAACAAAACAGTGCATTAATCAACAGGTGTGTGCACACAGCTGACAGAAGTAATAAGCATGCATTACCATACCACATCATGTAATCACAAGCGTGCAAAACCTCATTCACACACTGGAGTTGTTCACAGTTGGCTGACTGTTAGCATACACACACTTAAGCGGGGTACACACCTCAAGATCATCGGGATGTTTTTATAACGACTTTCCTCCCACCCAACCAAGGATGACAAATGCCTGATTACCTTATGTCCAGCTCAAATGTTCATACCATCTCCAGAATTTTTTCCACAGTCTTGTCTTTTATTTAATTTTGGATTTTACCATCAAAAATAGTTCCAAGACAGATGTTGTTCTGTCTTTTCGTATGTCCTCCTCCATGTTGTGTTTTCTGGTTGATGCTGTTTCTTCTTCTTCTTTGTTTTTGTTTGATCACGCGGGATTTCTGTCTTGGAGGACTAGCTTCTAGATCAGTGGTGGGGCAGAATGGTTATGTGTGTGGTGTGCTGTGTTACAATTATTGGAGCACACCACACACAGTATGATAGAAAAAGTGTAATGCCTGATTTTTATCTTCAAGCATGTGATCTCTAACAAATGAAAAAATGTCTTCAGATTTAGAAAATCCTTCTGTGTGTACTCTGCTTCAAACACCTGGTCACAGGTACACATATATCAGAACACTGGTTCAAACACAAACATTATGAAGTGTACAGGAAAGGTAAAGCTGTCTCTCTCCCTCTCCTTTTCTCTGTCTTCTCAGTGTGGACCATCCCGGTCTTGAAGCGTGGCTTAAAACTACCAGTCAGCAGGTCGCGGCACTACACTCCTCTCACAGGAAGCAGTCTGGTGGTCAGTCATTATTTAGAGAGTGAAGATGTGTAATGTGCTCTAGATCTGTTTACATTTTGAAATATCAGTAATTTAAATCTTTTTTGTTGTCTGAAGGGTAGCCTCTAAACATTTCGATGAGTGAATACATCATAAACCTTCATGTGTTTCATACAGATGCAGAGGAAGCAGAGCCTGTTGCTCCTGAAGGATTCAGAGTCGACTTCACTCCACAGTAAGTTACAGGCTGTGAATAGTTCCTTGTTTTCACGTTACATTTTGAGTTTAAGATGCTTCCAATAAGATTTCTTTTTTGCAACACTGTGGTAATAGGATTTATCTGCATCTGTGATTTGTGACCTCACTCAGACACACCCTAGTTATGTTGACACAAGAGCACTTTGCAGAGTACATTTCAACAATCTTCTTTTGAAGCTTCACATGATCAGGTCCTTCGACATTCATTGTCATTCACCATCCATACTCGCATCATTTCACTGTGCCTGAGAGCATAAAAACAGCCATCATATTAGGCTCTTTATCACCACCTAATGTGTTTAAATTTGGATTAGATGAACTTTTTATGACACAAAAACTATTTGAAAATAATAAATTTAATTATGCAAGTAAATCTATGTGCTTTGTCTCCCAATCCAATAATATAGCTTATTTATGTCTCTTTTCATAATAGCAAAAGTAAATGGTAGCTCAACTAACAGCTTGCCCCTCTAAATTAACATCTAGTTAAGGACAAAAAAGTAAGAAAAGTAATTTTTTTTGGTTGTTGTTTCATGATTTTCACCACAGAACACAGAAAGTATTTTACATCCATGTAAATAAAATGTAAATTTACTGAGTTTGGTTTTCTTTATTGTTGTGGAAATGTCACAAAAGCAGTTCTAATGATAATATTGCTATGACTGTTGCCAGTTTATGCTATGCCTGTCTGCCATTTTAAGCCCTGACCCATTAGCAGTTTGCATTGCAGGTGACAGCAGGCCAGATGTAAACTGCTTTTTGTCCTGATGTAAAATTGCATCCTGGTATTTTTCATTCTGTAGATTCCTCAAATGTTTGCATTTATCATCCTCTACATTTTGGCAAAATCACCGAGAACTGCTGGTGTAGTTTTGAAAGCAGCTATTATGTTTCCAGGTAGGTTAGTCGCATCAGTCCTGTCACACGTCATCTTCGATGATCTTGTCTCCCTCAGGAACCCCTTCTCCAACAGCATTAATGAGATGATCACCACGTTCAGCATGTCTACCTACAAAGTTGGTCTTAAGGTGAACCCAAATGAGCAGGACCAGAGAGTCCCCGTACTGGTCTGGTCCACATGTGCCTACACCATCCAGAGTATAGGTAAATACCAAAACACTCAGCAGTGAGATAAATGCAGAACTTAAAACATTCTGAGAGATACGCACACACACTGAAGTCACAGACACTGTAGAATTCAGTTGTGCTGATGGTTTATGTTTTTGCAGAGCGCCTCCTGATGGATGAGGAAAAGCCGTTGTTTGGAAGTTTACCTTGCAGACAGGTAAAACTATCAATGTATGCATGTTTTTTTAGGATAGTGTTTGTTAAATCAGATAGTGTTTTCAGAATGTTTCTGATAATTAATCAATTAAGGGATATGTCAACATTTTTTGTTTTCGTATCCCGAGTCCACAACAAGCAGAAGGACTCCATTCTTTCAACTGTGCGTGCAATAACAAGGAAGAGACAGGCAGCACTCACCCATGCTTATTAGCTTAGCTCTAACACTGGGAGTCAATGGGTAGTGTTAGCCTGCCTCTGTCTACAGTGTTCAGATAAACTCTTTGAAAGGTTGAACCCATACCCATTCATTCTGTATGGGCTCTTCCCAAGATTGACTACTGAAATATATATCAAACAGCCCTTCTGGTGCGTCAGGCTAGGACAGATAACACTGAAAGCATTTCTCAGTACGAAGATTTTTCTTGCTCCACTTCTAATATGTTTTGGAGAGAGTTTACTGTGTGAATTGGCTCACAATTTGAACTTTTAACAGTGGCAGTAGCACCTGCCTACTACAACATCTCATTGGTCGCTAAAGGACATGAATGACAGCAATCATCCAGTCAGTCTCTGGATGTTTTCAAAAGGTCGGCTTGCCCAAATCACTTCTATGGGCTCTTTCACTGATGAACAGGTGAAATATTAACAGAATAATGTGCTGTATATTGAGGTGTCTCTCTGGCCTTGAATCCTGAATGTGTCTGATCAATGACAACACAAATTTTCTTTGCCCTTGTACATCCTAACAACATCAACATGTTTTTGTTATTTTCTGTGTTTCTGCAGGATGACTGTCTGAGCTCTCTTGCCAGGTTCAGTGCAGCATGTTGGACTGCAGCTCCACTGACAACAGTTCACTCACACTTTATCAGACTGTTCTCAGGTATGTACTCATAAACACACATTCACACACACGACACAGGTAAACACCTCAAACTGTACACACTCGACACATGCAGATATTCAGATTTAACACGTTTGTGATAAACGTTCATGCTCTGTGTTCAGCCGTGGTTCCTGACTGTCAGGTGGAAAACACTCCATGCGTCCTCGATATTGACATGTTTCACCTGCTGGTAAGTTTTACAAATACATTCAATTATATTTTTTTCTGCTTGAATCTTATTTTTCCACTGACTGGAGTTAATGTATCCTTTTACTATATGTCAGATCTGTGTTCTGTTTTATTTAAATCTAAGCTGTACCCACTCAAATGGTGATTTTAAATGATTAATTTAGTTAACATAATTGATTTCCAATTCATTTGTGACTTCAGAAACTGTACATACATTTATTTAACATCTGCAAAAAATCCATTGATTTTAAAATCAAATTAAATTTAAACCCTGTGGATTGTCAGCATTTGCAAAACCCCTTTTCTGTCCTTGTAAATCATGATTGTTTTTAAATTATCACGTTTATTTTATAAATTAAGGGGACCATTAACTATATGAAACTGGAATGTTTCCATTTGATGCATTGCACCAGGGTTAGCCTTAAGCTGATTTACATCTTCAGCCCCTCGACAGGTCACAATTCAAACAAAAACATCACAAAACCCTCCAGACTGTCTGATCGAAAACATGGTGGCACAAAGAGGAACATCACAGATAAACAAACACGGCTTACATGAAGTTAAAGTAGTGACAATGGAGCGCAATTCAGTGAGAACAGAAGTGTGCATCTTTCAGCAAATATTTCACATTGTTTTATAAATTATCAATTAAATTACAGATCTTGTATTTTTTAAAGATTTTTTTAATGTCGTAAAATTGGGCAGTTTTCAACATCTTCACTACAAACTCAATTAAAATCCTCAACAGATTTTAATTACATTTTCAGAGAATGTTGTTCATGGCACAAGTAAGAACTAACTAGATTTTGGTGGTGATCTGGATTCAGGAATTTTAAGTAATTCTTAACAGTGCAAGATTGTGTATTTTTTCCAGATGTTTTGCAACACTTTGACGTATTATGTTATAAATGCCTTGGCGAAAGATTAATACTTTTATGCAATAAAGTTAAGAAAAAAACCAATAACTGGCCAAATGAAAGTCATGATAATCTAATTATTTAATATTTTTGAGTATGAACCAGACTGATCTGTGTTTTATTTCAGCTACAAGCATTAAAACATAATCTGCTGTGTTCAGTGCCGCATTATTCAAGATAAAGATGTTTTATTTTATAAATTATAAGGTATAATTTAATCTTGATTTTC
>JAZDUH010000431.1:792500-802500 GCA_036419115.1 Scarus forsteni
TCAAAAGCTAAATTGTACCATTCGTCTGTAGTTAGAGCTTCTGGCTTAAGGCATATTTTTGTAATTACTTTAATCAATCTCAATATTGCTTTGTTTGTTTTTGACTTTTATTGTATCTTAATGTATATTTCTGATGCTGTGACAGCATCAACAAACATTGTTTAAACACAGATGTTTGTGTGTTTATTTTAATGTGAGCGGACTTTGGAGGAGGGCGTCTCACGTGTGGTTTCTGTCTGCAGACGAGGTGTGTATGGATCATGATGGAGGAACAACAGAGGAGGAGGAGCTCACCTGTAACCTGTACAACACACTCAGAAAACACCTGGGCAGGTGTGCACTCACAACTCACTACTGTGCTTCATGAACGTCTATATTCATATTTATTTATTTTGAGGTTTCACAACATGTATGACGGTTAGTTTCATTATAGTCTGTGTATCTGTGTGTGTGTCAGTGTGTTGCCTGAAGTCACCTCAGGGTGGCAGCTGCTACGTTGTGTTAAAGCAGGCATGCTGCCATTCCTCCGAGCTGCTTCCCTCTTCTTCCACTACCTGAACTCCACAGCACCACCTGCTGACCTGCTGGGTAACTACACACAGTTACACCTCAACACACTGAGAGCCTGAATATGCAATTATAGCACCACAAAGCACCAATCATATGGAGCTAAATCCAGGACAAAAGGGTTGTAATTTGAAAACAAAAAAAGATTGGGAAAAAATAACATTTCAAACTCAAATTTCAATGTTTGTACTTGAAGTAAAAAACAATGAATGAAAACGTTTTCAGATTTAAATCTTATATTTTTTAGACAAGTGCCCACGTTTCCTGAAGGCAGCATCATTGGAGTAGCTTTGCTCTGCTGGCACTCACAATCCCACGCCCTTCTAAGTCGATGCCAGGCTCCCCTCACCATAACACAGGATAAATTTGAAACTGAAAACATCGTAAACTAGAAAAAAATAATCTGAAGATGAAAAAAGAACTCTGAGTAAGACAAGATTTGGATCTGAAAATATTAAACCTGCAACTTAACTTAACTTAAATGACACGTGTTAGAATATATTCCAGAGTAAAAAAAAGAAAATAACTGTATGTTATTAATAGAATTACAAAGCTAAATCAAAAGTATAGTGTCAAACTGAAAAAAATGCTCTGACACTTATCTTTAACTCAATTTAGTTTTTTTTATTTAAAGAAATAAATTCAAGATTAAACTTTAAAATTTCAGTTTCAAATTTTATTTTTCAATTGTTTTATATTTTCAAATTCAAAACTTTTGTCCTGTATTTAGCTCCATATGATCACTCACACGACAAACAAATACAAAGAAATGGAGAATCTACTGTGCACAAGACCTCAACTCAAAGACACAACAACGCACAAAAGCTGAGAGCAGAAGCTCTGAGAACACCGCTGCATACAACATTTTTCTTCTTTTTTTTAATTTAACTTCTATCAGTTCTGTGCTTAACAGACTCCAAAGACTTGATGTAAATGATCAAACACCCCCAGACATCAGACCTTTATAGAAGATTTAAGTCATTTCCTTAAAACTTATGTGATGACTTTTAAAATATGTAAACAGCAAATCTTTTCACAGAGTCAGATCATTCGATATTGCAGTTTCTTTGTTCATTTTTTTTCTCACACACTGGAAAATTAAAAAGTTATTTTCTGTGTTTCGTTTAGTTTAGGTTTTACAGCCTGTTTATGTGTGTGATGCGTGTGGGGGCTTAGAGAATATTTCCATCTGGTAAATGAGGCACAGCAGGAAGAGTTAAGGAACATCTTTATTTCCATGTCTTTTTATGACAATGATTCTGAGTTGAAGAGAAAAGGGTCGGACTGAGAAGCTGATCTCGGTTTGTAAATGAGGTCAGTGAAAGTAATCTTTGTCATCAGTGTCACTGCTGAATCAGATCACTGTCCATACTCATGTCCTGCTTAACACTTTTTGTCCATCCACATCAGATCGGCCTCTAAGCTTCAGCAGTGAATGTGGTCTGACTGCCAGTCATCCGCTCATTCCCTGAAACTAAGCAACAGGGCCTCTAATCTCTCAAGAGATCTGGACCAGTTTCAAAAGATAATCAAATCCATTAAGTGATTATACACTTTCTCTGTGTGTGTACGTGTGTGCGCGCTTCTCTTGCAGTTGCGGGTCCTTGTCAGTGGGAGGCGCTGTGCAGCTACCTCAGTCTGCCCTCCAACTTGCTGCAGATCTACCAGAGCCATCACATGCTGCTGGAGACACTCATACAGAGGTAAGACACATCCGAACACGTGGTGGAATCAGCCTGTGACTTTCTTCAATATGATGGGCCGTTGCTCTTCTAATCTGTGATTGGTTCGGCGTTTGTCAATCACAAAAAATAGAATAATGTCTGAAAGGATGAATAGCCTCGAATCAAAGTCTTGTTTCACTGCATCATCTCATTAAACCACTGATGCAAATAAGTCCATCAGGCTTTGCAGGAACAAACTCTGAGCACATCAGCATTGTACATCAAATTAAATATAACAGACTGTACTTTATCACCACCGCTTTGAAAAAACAAGTCTGGTTACTCTGCTCCAAGACTCTCATGCTCAGCACCAAACAGCTGCAAGAAGTTTCTGACTTTTTTTCGTTTTTAAGGAAGCTCCTACATCTCCCATGGTTCAGCTGAGTTGAGTTTAGATGACTGAGGAGGGTTTTTTGTCTTAGGAGGAGTCATTTTGTCACAGTTTTCTGTTGAAAGTCTCAAAGAAATTAAATTAACACCTCCATTGATGTGTGTAAAAACAGAGAAAATGTTTCAGATGTGCGGTAATAGATTGATGACATAATGAGAGTTTAAGAAGTGAAAGAGCGTTACAGGCATGAACACAGATTTTGTTTCAGATTTCTCTAGCTTATACTTATTCTTAATTCAATTTACAACTTGTCCATGTCATAATTTTTTCGGTTTTTCGGGTTTTTTTCGGTCTTTGCTGCCACAGAGGATCCCAAACTACGTTTCATGGTACAAATTCTTGTGCTTAACGAGTGTTCATACAGTGACAATCAAGAGCTATTGTTTTTTATATTAGAGATTATTAATCAATGAAAATAAAATACAGACACACACACCTTTGGACATTTAGGAGCATATCTGAGAATACAGTAAGAAGAATTCATTGCTGACATTAGAAAAAAGCAAGTAACACCCCTCTGCCAGTTCAAGGATAAAGTTTAATCATTTTCACAATTCATCACATCATAGAAAAAGATACTGAGATCCACTTTGGAACCGTTTTAAAATAAGGAATCAATGAGGGACATATGTTTTGTTTCCATGTCAACACCTTGCATCTCTATGAAGTGAAATCTATTTCTTGGGCTGTAAATGACTGGGTTAGTGTCTTTGTAGTTCTGGTTTGTGGGATCAGTCACGTGGACCTAAAACTTGAGCAGCACCTCCTTCATGATTAAAGGGACTGTGAGGAGTTTCTAAGTAATCACAAAAAAGTCTCACGTTTAGATATATGCCTGATCGAAATACATACTTTAAGATGAGTTTTATAGCATCAAAACAGGTTATTTATAAATGCTATTCGTGGTCGGGTCGGACAGGGCTGGACTGGTATGGATGCTCATTTTCAGGAACAAGACAATTAAAACTAGAGCAAATTTATATTATTCTGACACGTCTCAGAGCACCACGCTGTATGTGGTGACATATAGCCGGCTATAAAACTGCGATACTAAGTTTTTCAAAAATTACTTGTTGTCACACATCAAAAACTACCGCTACGTAACTAGAAAGAAATACATTACTTCGTCGCTTTGCATCCTGTAAGTTGTTGAAAAAAGAAGTTGTAAAGCAATGCAGAGTTCTGAGGAAGGTCCGAGCTGCATTTTTATTAGCATCACAACAAACACACGCTTTGGCTTGGGTCACGTCTTTTGGTGCGTTCCAGTTGTAGTCAGAAGTAGGAATTTCCAAGTTCCGAGTAGGAAACTGCAACTGGAACGTTCCCCGAAGTCGGAATTTCCTACTGAGAACTCGGTGAAACCTCGCCAACCCTGAGTTGACAATTGAAGGTGGATGCCCCCGGTGTGAACAGTTTTTTAGCTCCTGTAATAATCCATTTATTTGCACTTCTGACTGGAGTGTGTCACTCTAGATCAGCTGTATACATAGTATTGTTAGACTTATATTTACAAAAATGCTGCCATAGTGATAATCACATTCTTCATGTGATATTTGTGAACAACAACGCAGGGCGTGCTAACAACAGCTAACAATAGGCATGTTTTTTTCTGGCTTCAGCTGAAACGCTGATAAGTTGGAGATGATGTCACTCCCAGTTCCGAGGTTACTGGAACGCAGCATTACGACAGTCGCAGCGCGTGCTCATGGGTAGCAGAGTCTTAATGTCGCGGGTAATAGATTCTCCTCATAGCACCTTTAACAAAACACAGTGGTGCACCTGCAAGCCAGCAGCACATCAGACTCCCAGAGGGCTTGGAAACTTATCCTGTTCTGCGCTCCAGAATGATTTGGCACTTTTAGCAAACATTAAATTATTGTTTCAGTTGAGCAGATAGTGTGGAGGAGCTTCACAAACCTGAGTCCCAACATCTGTTTATCTGCAGTTTACTCGGCTTTGACCATCTGGGCTCAACGGCTGTCAATAAGACACTTCTGAGGGCTGCAAGACTCAGTGTGTGTGTGTGTGTGTGTGTGTGTGTGTGGGTGTGGGTGTGTGTGTGTGTGTGTGTGTGTGTGCACTACAGGTGGTGTTGTCATCCCGGGGTGAGACGGACACTGCAGGGGGATGGAGTCCTCATCAGGTTTCCTAGAGTGTCAAACCGGCTGATTGAATTGCCGGAGGATTACAGCGTCCTGATCAACCAGGCATCCAGCTTCACGTCAGTACCACACGGAGCACCCTGCATACACATTCAGGAGCTCACTCTGAGAGTTTTCATACCAGACTCAGCTTAACAGCGGGTCGAAAGAGACAAATGTTCGACAGCTCTGCAGAACAGAGAATATTAATTTGATTTTAATCTTGTGAGATTTATCTATCAAACTTGTGAAACTATATTAAAGGATAGAAAAATACTGCATGTACATTCAAGCCTGAGCACAGAGGGGATGGCAGCGCGAGGACCTGTTTGTAATCCTCAGACTCTTTAAATGTTGACTGTTTTTCCACTCAGGAATTGATAAAGAATCTGATCAATAAGCTGAACCTATGATGGCCGTGGTAACAATTACATCTGATCAATTCCTGTCCCAATCTGGTAAACTTATTTTTAAACCAACAGGAAGCCAGCTTTTGTTAATTTTTTAATCACAGCTCATTTTAGATATACTATATTGCCAAAAGTATTTGCTCACCCATCCCAACAATCAGAATCAGGTTTTACAATCATTTCCAAGGCCAGAGGTGTATAAAATCAAGCACCCAGGCATGCCGACTGCTTTTACAAGCATTTGTGAAAGAATGGGTCTCTCTCAGGAGCTCAGTGAATTCCAGTGTGGAACTGTGATAGGATGCCGCCTGTGCAACAAATCCAGTCGTGAAATTTCCTCGCTCCTAAATATTCCACAGTCAGCTGTCAGCTGTATAATAAGAACGTGGAAGTGTTTGGGAACGACAGCAACTCAGCCACCAAGTGGTAGGCCACATAAACTGACGGAGAGGGGTCAGCGGATGCTGAGGCGCATAGTGCAAAGAGGTCACCAACTTTCAGCAGTTTCAATCGCTACAGACCTCCAAACTTCATGTGGCCTTCAGATTAGCTCAAGAGCAGTGCGCAGAGAGCTGCATGGATGGTTTTCCATGGCCGAGCAGCTGCATCCAAGCTTCACCAAGGGCAATGCAAAGTGTTGGATGCAGTGGTGTAAAGCACGCTGCCACTGGACTCTAGAACAGTGGTGACACTTTCTCTGGAGTGACGAGTCACGCTGCTCTATCTGACAATCCGATGGACCTGTCTGGGTTTGGCGGTTGCCAGGAGAACAATACTTGTCGGACTGCATTGTGCCAAGTGTAAAGTTTGGCGGAGGGGGGATTATGGTGTGGGGGTGTTTTCAGGATTTGGACTTGGCCCTTTAGCTCCAGTCAAAGGAACTCTGAATGCTTCAGCACACCAAGACATTTTGAACAATTCCATGCTCCCAACTTTGTGGGAAAAGTTTGGAGCTGGCCCCTTCCTCTTCCAACATGACTGTGCCCCGGTGCACAAAGCAGGTCCATCAAGACATGGATGACAGAGTCTGGTGTGGATGATTTGACTGGCCTGCACAGAGTCCTGACTTCAACCCGATAGAACACCTTTGGGATAAATTAGAGCAGAGACTGAGAGCCAGGCCTTCTCGTCCAACATCAGTGTGTGACCTCACAAATGTGCTTCTGTAAGAATGGTCAAAAATTCCCATAAACACTCCTAAACCTTGTGGACAGCCCTCTACCCCTTTTCCACCAAGCTGGTTCCAGGGCTGGTGCTAGTGCTGGTGCTAGAGCCGGTTCACAATTGGTTCAAGAGCGAACCGGTTAAGAACCGTTTGCTTTTCCACAAACGGGTGCCGGCCAGAGAGCTACGTCAGCACGTAAATGTATACGTCTGTATACATCATGCCAGTTTCCCATAACAACTGGCGAACAACAATAAACAAAACAATAAACTTACCAGGCTCTGTGGAGGTTTGCTCCATGGTTGTGTCCTCCTGCATAGACTCCAGCATGGCTGTGGCCGAATTCAATGCCCTGGTAGCGCTGCACGCCGGTCGGCCCCCGAGAACAGCATCGAGCATTTTGTAATGCGGGCTGTTAAAACGTGGCCGACCATTGCCACTACGGCCCAGCTCAGTCTTCTGGTCCCTATATTCTTTCTTTATAAATTCTTTATAGATATATATTCTTTTCAATCTGTTTTTCGCTTACTCCAACCTCGTCTTTTCAAAAATGGCTCTCTTTCGTGTTTTTACTCTGCTAATCCTGCCCCCACCCCCTGACATAAGCGCATAGCCCCCGACGTATCCTGGTTCTTTCTGCTGGCCCAGCAAAGAGTTGGTGCTTGCTAAGCACCGGTTTTGAGAGCCAGCAACCAGTGCTTAGTCTGTGGAAAACCAAAGAACGGGTGCTAAGTCTGGCTCTAGCTCCGAACCAGCCCTGGAACCAGCTTGGTGGAAAAGGGGTATCAGAAGAGTTGAAGCTGTTATACTGCAAAGGTTGGACCAACGTCATATTGAACCCTGTGGATTAGGTAAGGGATGTCACTTAAGTTCATATGCGTCAAGGCAGGTGAGTGAATACTTTTGGCAATATAGTGTATTTTAAATGGCTCTTAAAGCATCAGGAGATTGACTTTGCTGGAGAGTAAGAACATGTCCATGAATATTAGTAAAAGGTTTGTACTCATCTCAAAGAGCATGACTGTGATCTACTTTAACTTATTACTGCACCAGGCAAACAGGCTGGTAACAAATCAGAAGTGTTATCTCAAGACACTTGAAGCCATGTTTGGGGTGTTCGTGGGTGGAGGCAAAGACAGGACTAACATAAGAATTCATGATAGCAGCAGACACATGGACACCTGGACCATAAATCTGCCCTTATCATATTTGTGTATGCTGATCAAACAATCAATCAATCTTTATTTGTATAGCGCCAATTCATAACAATTGTTATCTCAAGACACTTTACAATAGAGCATAAAGCTCTTCATTTTATGGATACACATATATGCATAGATACATCTATACATATAGAATACACATATACATATATATACAAATATATACATCCAACACTCAGCATGAATCCATATAGCCAATCATGAATCCCTCCATCATGGCGGCAAGAAAAAACCTTCTGTTAAGCAGCAGGAAATCTTGAATGTGGATCCCAGTCTCATGATGAACAGCAAATCCACATGATGCTGTTTTGGGTGTGAGGGCATAAGAAGGGAGGTAAGAGGAGACAAGTGGACTAGAATAAGAACTAAAGTTAGGGACAGGTTCATAGACCATCGACCTGTCATTTGATTTATTAGAGGTTAGCCTCTTGATATCAATGATATTCTTGCTGAAAATTAGAATTTATGATAGTGACAAACTCATGGGTGCCCAGACCACAAGGTCATCCCTACCATATTTGTCTCCATTAAATATAAATGTGTGAAAGGCCTCTTGAGATGTGACATCCCATTTTCAAGCGGGACCTCATGCCTATGTGGTAATTAAAAATAGATACTGTAGATGTATTGATCATGGATATGGAGATCATGCTAACAGCTACAGTGAAAATGGGAATGGAGTGTTCCTAATAAAATGGCCAAATATGTGTCATGTTTATAATTGTAGTTTTGAGGCTTCGTGACTAGTAAGAAAAAAAAAACAAGACTGTTTCTCCCAAGATGGCAGCACGTCTCTCGGTCTGCATATGTGTCTGTGTGTAAATCGACTGTTTTCTATGTAATTTGGAGATATCGTACACTTTTACCTGCGAGTTACTGGTCTACATTGATACACCAACCTGGAGCTGACTTTTAACTTTCCTTTTTGGAAGTACTCCTATTTTTAAGTGGACTGGACTTCTTCAGTACACAGCTGACTCAGTGTGCACCCGGGTTCACATGCAGTCTTCAGATCGCTGAATTCAGAGTGACTATTTCTCCTGCTACATTGTGTGCGAGATCCGACGTAAAATCAAAGCTTACTTATTTTGTGTGCCGGTCCTGGAGGACCCGATCCATGTAGAGTTTGCCCCAGCTTGCTGTCAGCCAGAGCGGGAGGGAGGTCGCGTCGTTTTCTCATCTCTGGTGGATATGATCTCCGTGCGATGGGACAGGTGGCTTCTCCTTGGATGATCGTGCGGGTGTTGACTCATTAATTGATGTTTTGAAGGCGTCTGGTGCTGTCTTTAGTACGTTTAACTTCAGCGTGGCTACTTCTCACTGAGTTCCTGTTTACCTGTGACATCTTGCATCGTCACCCTCAGCGCAGGAAAGTGGGAAAACCTGGACTGGACTCTGGCGCTGCTGACCTGGATCGTGGATTGTGTCTGTCCCTGTCTTCAGCTGAGAGATCTCGGTTACCCCGGTGTCTTTGCAGCCATGGGGTCAGCACTGAAATTGTGCCAGGTTTCTGCTGTTCTGTATCTGTATTTTTTCGCCATCTTTGGGAGTGGCTGTCACCGGACCAATAACTCCACTCCAGCTTACATGGGGAGGAGCGCATCTGCCAGTGTACCCTCTGTCACTTTATCCCTTCAGACCCCTTTTTTCTCATCTACCGTCAACTTTTCTTCACGGATCTTTCCCCAGGATGACTCGTCCACATTAACTGTGGACATACAAAAATGGTTGATCCAAGACACGGTCTCAATGTGTTCTTACTGTTTATTAACCATTAAAGTTAATTTTACACCTTTCCCTGACTCTTCTGCTGCACCATCCCCACCTGCTCAAGCAGCTCAACATGAAAACTGCAATTTTAAGCACAAAATTCTTGTGCTATTGCTGTTACTGCTCTCAGGGAATATTGAACTCAACCCTGGTCCAGACACTCGCTCTCAGTGTTTTACTCCTGCTGATTTTAAAGACATAACTGGTCTTGGTATAATACATATAAATGCAAGGAGTATGCTCACCAAGATGGACATGTTAAACATCTGGATCACCTCAACAAATGCAGACATTGTTGTCTTATCTGAAACATGGCTGAAAAAGTCCATTTCTGATAAGGACATCTTTGTTTAGAATTATAATGTATTCCGTGCAGACCGCCAGACAAAAGGGGGTGGGGTGGCAATTTATATAAAATCTAAGTTTAGTGTGCAACTACTTCTTTCAGAGTCTGTAAGTAACGAGCTTGAGCTGTGTTTGCTCTGAATGTGGAGGTGTCCAAAGACCACCACATTACACTGGTGGGTTGTTATTGCCCCCCATCTGCCCCCAGTTGTTCTCTGAATACCCTTGTTGTGTTTCTATCCAAATTAAATTCAATGAACTTGT
>JAZDUH010000431.1:807500-837500 GCA_036419115.1 Scarus forsteni
TCTTGTATTTAGTTGATCTCAGTGAAGTTAGTGTCAGGAACTGTAATGATGTTGAACTGGGTCTTTATCTTTGCAGGTGCTGCTCTAGACATGTCTAGGTGTGAAGGATTTCTTTACCTTCTCTTTTCTGTCTGTACAGGCGGGGGAACCCCCTTCACTTATGTCTGGAGCGCTACAGGAAGATCGAGCGTCTGTGGCGTCAGCACGGCATCGCCGAGGTCATTGGTCACGCTCAGGAGGCCAATCAGACGCTGGTTGCTATCGACTGGCAGCATCTGTGATGTTAGGCTCCGCCCATGCTGAACACCATGGTCTGGGATTGGCTGTTCTTGTTGCTCCGCCTCTTTAAAAACAACTCCTCCTTGACTAATCAGCTTCCCAGCGCTGAGCTCAGATCAGCTTTCAGGGATTTTTTGAGGACTTGTGGCTTTTTGGTTTCTTTTTAATGGAGGCTTCAAACCTTTGACTTCTTACCCGGGTAAGAGGGGTGATACATGAGTGACACCATATTTAGAGCTTTTACTTTAGAGACAGAACCAGGAAACATTCAGTAAGACATTTTGATTGAAGTTCTTCTCAGACATTGAGTTCTGTTCTTTTGAAATATTTCTTTAATGACCTTTTGAGAACAGCAGCATATCCAGCCTCCTGTCCTGAGAGCTTCACTGACAGACGGCTTCAGGACATCCATATTTAATCTGTCATCCTTTTAAAACTCTGTGTGCTCCGGTCTGCTCAGTAGGAACCTGATCATGATATCTTAAGAATTTAAAGAAACATCACAAATATGAGGATTGGCTAAACAGACCACCGCAGAGGCCCGGCAGTGTTGTTTGGAACATTATTTTTCATGAAACTGAGAAAAGAGGAAAAATCTCCCCTTCCAGCTGCTTTAGTTCAGATGTTCAGTGGAATTTCAAGCTTTTTTCTTAAAAACCAGGACTCCATGGAAAAACATCTCTGAACAACCATCAGTGGAAACAGGAAACTTCGGTTTAGTCATATGAATTATTTTTGTGTCTTATCATCAATTTGATGAAAAATCAAACCACATATCAGAAGAGTGTTTTGTTTAGGAATGAAAGGCAGATCAGATGTCGACTTCAGTTTAGTTTTAAGTTTCTATTTAAAGAGTTGTATGCGTTTTGTGTGACTTGGCTTTCTGTTCAAATGAATTGTCTGTGTTTTTTGTTTCTTTTAGTTTGTGACATGAGATTTAGACATCCTGAACAGACAAACACAGAAATCTGCATTTATTTATTTATTTATTAGTCTGGCAAAAAAACAAACAAACAGATATTCCTTGGATAACTGAAAAGCTGTTAAATGATAGTTTATTTCTTGTTTTGGACTTTTTGCTCTTTTGTGTTTCACATTTTTTTAAATAGAAAAGTTTCAGATCAACAAATGTGTTCACAGCATGTCGCCTTCTCACGCTGCATCATCTATCACAGCTAACTTGTTAATATGTGAATTTTTGTAAAGTTGACTTCTGTACATTACTGTATAAGAATAACAAAACAAATAAAAATGTTAAAAGATCTGCAGTACTATTTCTTTCATTTAAGTTTTTTTTTCGTCTTATCTTCTTTGACTGCCTGTTTGCCTCGGATCAGATGTTTTGCTGCATCATTGAACGCTGAATGATGTTTTTGTTTGTCCAAACGTTGATCAGCGTCCTCACAGGTTCTTTTTACAGCAAAGTAACAGCTCAGCTCAAGAGTTCTACTCACCGATTATATCACTTACATAAATAAATTTGGCTTTCTGAGCCGTGTATACCTTTTTAGGATATTTTATGAATTTTATCATGAGTTTAACATCTACCTCAGAACAGTTTCCTTCCTGTTATCATAGACTGTAAAAAGAGTTGAACAAGTCCATATGATGTCATCTGTTTGATTATCATCTGAGCCTTGGGAACATTGTTGATGTCCTCTGGATGCCGCTGTACTGCACGCCATCTCAACCTGACTATCCTCACAGATGGAGATGCTGTGTTGATTTGGACCATACTAAGCTCTGCCTTCCCAATGACAGAAATCCTTAAAAGAAGCACGGTCACAATCTGCAATGCAAAAAACGTTCTCGGTAAAAGTATTTGTCCAATTTCAAGTCAAAAATGCCTCCCTAGACTTATTTTAAGCCACAATTTCCTGATACGTCTGGATTAAGATCTTATTGAGATGAAAAATGAAAATGAAAGCCATAGTTGTTTGTAATAAGTCAAATAATTTGCGGATGAAATGAGGCAAATTTAAGTTTATTAAAGGGATTTTTTTTTTATCCAGGGCAGATTTTAAACCTGTATTTAAGACACTGAGTCAAGCGTGCTTGTTTCATTGGCATGTATTTTTTTTATCATTACAAGCAGTTCAATGCATAATTTTTACATTTATTACCTGTTGCAAAATATTTTTGGACTTGTTAATTAATGTATATTAGAATGAGGTATATTTCTGACTTGGACAAACACCCTCGCTGGGATCTGAGTTTTTGCAGTTTAAAATTAGAAAGCACTCGGAGAGCACAAACCTCCACCAAGGTAGCTGACATTATGCTGTCACATCTATAAGCAATAGTTCTATAATAAAGTTACCATCATATGATTAATGACTCTGAAAACCCAAAGCCAGCACTCAGAATAATCTTGATTTCATTATTTGCTGGACAGTTATTGAGCAAAACTTATCATCGGCTAATAGCGATTATCTGGATCACCACCAAATCTAATGGTTTTTAAGTTGAGCTTTTCCCAACATCCTCTGAACATTTCATCAAAATCCATAAGTTTTTGTTTAATCCTGCCAACAAATACAGACCAAAACAAAACCTCCATGACAGAGATAACAATCACACTGCTCACAGTGAAAGCACAGAGATTTAATATGCATTTAGATCAAATTCATTTTTTTTTAACTACGTTGTAAATATATTTATTTTGGCCGGGAAGCTTTTTTATCTGCATACAATCATAAAGGTGTTGGGTTTCTGCAGCTGGCCCCAAGTGGACTCTTGGGGTACAACAGCTTTTGGTGCCTCTGCATGGGCCTCCATTTATAACTCTGGTCATAATGATAATGATGTTTAGCCCAGATTACTCAAAGACAGAGACCAGTAGCTGCTCTGTGTGCAGCCATGTCAATCATCCTGTCCAGTTCAATCATAAATAGGTCAATACAAAAAAATAATCAACCCCCCAACAATGATAGCACAGATACATTATATATTCAAACTGAAGTAAGTTTTTGAATCAGGCAATAAAAATGTTTATTCAGACCACTAAAACGGTTTATTTCCTGTACACATTCAGAACATCTGCAGGGTTTCTGTTGGCATCCTCAAGTGGACACTTGGGGTATAACAGCTTTTGGAACTTCTGCATAGGCCTCTATTTTCAGCCCTAGAGGTTGCCACCTGCTGACTAGCTTTTCATTATGTACTCTATTATAGAGCAAAACTAATGATTCTGTTTGCCAATATTTGGTGATTCATGTTCATCTTAATGCCATGAGTGTTAAATTTGAACTTTTTTTTGTGTGTGATGAGCTTCCAGAATCACAGACCTGTATCTAGATCCATATATCACCTCATTTTACATAAACTCCTTAAATCATCAGCTTTTCTCATGGTCCATGTTCTAAAATGATGTGTTGAAGAAACCTGAAGTCTAACATCAGTCACTCTGGTGATGATATTAATTAGCTGTGGAGTAATTTCATGACACATCACACAATAGCACCCAGCAATCTGAAACATGGCTTCATCATTTGTATCGCACTGGTGCAGCTCACTTATGTGCAGTTTGGTTGATTAAGACGTAGTATTCTTTGGTTGTAATCATTTGCAGATTAAACTGACTGTTTGAGCCAGATGTCAAGAGAATAATAAAATGCCTCATTCATGTCATTCATGTAACTAACTACACAATTAAAAGTTCTTTAATCCTTGAATGGTTTCTGTATCCCTAGAGATACAAACATCTGGCCAAGTACCAGGCCATGTGACTTCATTCAAAACTTAATTAATAGATTTTATCAAATTCAAAAATGGCATGTACGTTGACGAAGACATTGACCATGATGTAAGCCCTGACGTTTATTATGTTTATTATATTTTGGCAGGACTTGCTTTAATAAAATATTGTTCTTTAAGGATGATTTTATGTATTCTTGTTTAAAAATAATTAATTACAGTCACACAGCTTTGATATGCAGGTACAGAATGTCTTTATCATTGGGGATACATATTCATGATAGGATTTTAAAATAGGAATACTCACTCTCAGATTTACTTGTGATATGAGGACTATACTCTATAGAAAGGCAATCAAATAAAGTTGTGAAACATTAATTACACTTTATTTCACTATTAGATGTGTATTACTGATGAAATACACCAGATGTTTGCAAATTATAAAGGAATTTCTCTGGGCATGTATTACATTGAAAGAAAGAGTGGTGATGTCTGCAGCTTTGCACTCTACAATTTCTTGCTATAATCCATCCTTTTACTTTCAATACTGATTATCACTTTAGGGGTCAGGGGGCTGAAGCCTTTCCATGCTAACATCAGGCAAGAGGCGGGGTATACCCAGGACTGACTGCTAGCTAATTTAGGGACACAGAGAGACAGACAACCATACATACACTAATTCAAACCAAAGGGCAATTAAAAGTCACTATTTAACCAAATGAGTGAAGTGCCCTGCACAATGAGAGAACATGCAAACTCCAACATCAACGAAACAGGGTTCAAACCAGCAAACTTCTTACGATGGGGCATGTGCACGGCTTGCTACGCCACCTTGCCGCTCATTTCTGTCTAGACTTTATGAATTATTTTCATAGTGCTTAAAACAGAGGCAGGCAACAGTGTAATAAACAACAACAGCTTTATGAACAAAGATTAATTTTAATGATGTCCTCACAGGCAATGTACTGTTTCTATAAACGTACCATATTGCCAAAAGTATTAGCTCATCAGCCTTTGTGCACATATGAACTCAAGTTGCATCCCATTCTTGATCCATAGGGTTCAATGCCTGGCTCTCAGTCTCTGCTCTAATTCATCCCAAAGGTGTTTGGCTGGGTTGAGGTCATGACTCTGTGCAGGCCAGTGAAGTTCTTCTACACCAAACTCCTTAATCCATGACTTTATGGGCCTGCTTTGTGCACTGGTGTGCAGTCATGGTGGAATAGGACGTCCATCCTCAAACTGCTCCCACATAGTTGGAGGCATGAAGGTGTCCAATATGTCTTAGTGTGCTGAAGCATTTAAGGGGTACACCAACATTATTGTTTTCATGTCTTGCCTCACTCCCAAGTCCATGAAAAGCAGATTGACACCATACTTTTGACTGTATGTACAAGGAAGAGACGGGCAGAGCTCACCTACCGCTAATCCGCTTAAACACTGGGAATCAATGGGTAGTGTTAGTCTGCCTCTGCCAACGGTCATCATATAAACTCTTTATTTTACTGCCTTAACTACAGCTGACGTGCTTTGTTTTGTTGAGCTACTTTCAAGAACATCCACTGGGATTATTACATGCACTCTGTAGTTTAGTTTCATAAATATTTCTTTTAAAAAATTACATAAAGAGATAATAAAAGAGATTAAAAAAAAACATACAACAAGCACACAGTACCTTTTTGAGTTCTGAAGAGTTTATCTGATGACTGTAGGCAGAGACAGGCTGGCACTACCCATTGATTCTCTGTGTTTGAGCTAAGCTAATAAGTGGTGGGCAAGCTCTGCCTGTCTCTTCCTTGTTAATGCCTGCACAGTCAAAAGAATGATGTGCATCTGTTTGTAATGGAGTCAGGAGTGATACAAGAAACAAAAAACTATTGGCGTATCCTGTTCAGAGTTCCTTTCACTGGGACTAGGGGCCCAATTGCTCACACAACCCCAAACCATAGAGCCCCTTTACCAAACTTGGCACACTGCAGACAGACAAGTACTGTCCTGGTTGACTGTGGAATATTTAGAAATGAGGAAATTTCACGACTTTACTGTTGCTCAGGTGGCCTCCTATCACAGTACCACACCGTGATTCACTGATCTCCTGGGGACGACCAATTCTTTCACAAATGTATATAGAACCAGTTTGCATGCTGAGGTGCTTGATTTAATACATCTGTAGCCATGGAAGTGACTGGAACTCCTGAACTCAATGATTTGGACGAGTAAGTTAATACTTTGGCAACGTAGTGTATGTAACATATAAAGGTGTACAATGGCAAGAATCAGGCAGTATGATTACTATACTGATGCATGGATGACAATGATACAACACCATCTCTGTTCTGTAAGAAAGACAAATTATGTTGATCTTTTACTGCTAAAATACATATTTTTGTAGTGATTTTAACTCACAATATTATATATATGCAATAAAAGTACCATTACTATAAATACAGTTCTTTATACAGAGATCAGTCTGTGCAGCATGGATAAACTTATTTGGCTATCCCATTCACAGAAAAAAACAACAATTAATGTAACTGTGTGTTTTCCCCCAAATCATGATCTTGGCTTGTGCTTTGTTCATTTTGATTCTGAGCTTGTCTACTGGGTCAGTTAACAACCCTCAGAGCGTTGCTTCATCTCCGGATGTTTCTCATCTCTCGCAGAGTGAACAAGTCACTCTTCACGGTCTTGTGCTGACTGGTTGTGGCCCACCTGCAGGGCACTGAGGTAGCCTCTCTCAGCAGTATGAACTCTGAGCTGTGACAGGCCAAGAAGGTGAAAATGCTGCTTAACATCAAACCAATTAGCAGTAAGTCGGGGGATTACAGGCAGCAGCTGATCTGCCGTTAATGGGATCAGAGCTGATCGGAGGTTTGGGATGACAAGTTGCAGCTCACTCTCAGTTGAACCTTTTCTTCTGTAAGAAAAATACCAACGTTGAGGACTTTGACAGCGGGCTGTATGCTAACAGTCTTTAGTTGTTCTATGGCAGAGTCCTCTACCTCCCAACAGTATGGACTGTCCTGACCTGCAGCTTGGCAAAATGGGTCTAAATCAAGGAGTTTTGGTGGAGTCACATTTAGCTGCTTCTTTCTGGAAACGGTCAGAACTCTGAAAGCTGAGTGGATTCTCACTGTGCTGCAGAAGGAACCTGATATTCTTTATATACCTTTTTTAAGTGATTATTTATTTTTTAGCTGAGAGTTGCTTTCACACAAAAGTTCAAAATGCCGTTCATGCCGGTGAAGTTTAACCTGCAGAAGCGGGTAAAGCTGGCTCAGGGCCTGTGGATGTTGTACTGGTTCTCAGTCATTGTAGGAATCCTTATCTTCAGTCTCGGCATCTTTTTCAAGATTGAGCTGCGAAAAAGAAGCGAGATGATGGACAATAACGAGAGCCACTTAGTGCCCAACCTGTTGATCCTGGTTGGTATGCTGTCCTGTGGGGTCAACGCCTTTGGAGGAAAGGTTTGCCATGATTCCCTGGACCCGATCAAATACACAAAATGGAAACCGATGTTGAAGACATACCTGATGATGTGCTGCAGCTTCAATGTGCTGTTGCTGTTAACAGGGCTGTTCTGCTTCCTGATGCAGTTTGCCATGTACCTGACCCTCGCTGAGGGCCTGAAAAATAGCATAAAATTCTACAAGGATACAGACACGCCAGGACGCTGCTTCATGAAGAGAACGCTTGACATGACACAGATCGAGTTCCGCTGTTGTGGCAACAACAACTACAGGGACTGGTTTGAAGTGCAGTGGATCAGCAACCGTTACCTGGACATGAGCAACGATCTGGTCAAAGAGTGAGTACACTGGCTATATACTTCTGTCTCTACTGAGACCATGCTCAGGCAGTTCAGCAGGAAATTATGAACCAATGATTCTGATGGTTGATTTGCCAAGAGCTGCTAATCAACCTAAAACTTAGTGTGGCGTCAGAAGATGCCTTTAAAGATCATCTTTGAACAATACCATGGTGCTAATGATGCCACACTGGTCTGATAACTTATGATATGTCTGATCAAGATGTTTGGCAGTGAAGTTCCTCCAACCATTTCCCACCCTTACTTTCCAGTAAAGTTTTCCTCTTTAAACTTCATTTTGCTGGTTTCTGTCTCTTTTTGGCATCTTGAGGTCATCAAGAGCACAAACTGGGATCATCCCCAAACTCTTTATTAAGAAAAGCCTCATCCAAACCTCCAACATCTGATAGGGGGTAGTTTTTCAGCTGATTCACACCTAGAACATTCAGAGCTCAGCAGGTCCACAGCAAGAATTTTGTTAAAACGGGTCAATGGAGGATAAATGAGGGAATTAAGTGGGTAAAAGTTACCGTGCGGGAGGTCGATGCACTGGCTTCCCCTCCTTAAGTCTATAATCTTTCAGGATCTTATCCCAACAGAGCTGCAGCTTACACACCCACTTACATGACAAGGTTAAATAAATTAGTCATCCAGCACCACATAAACTTCTAAAACATATTTAACAAAACAT
Organism: Scarus forsteni; assembly: GCA_036419115.1. Taxonomy (NCBI): domain Eukaryota; kingdom Metazoa; phylum Chordata; class Actinopteri; order Labriformes; family Labridae; genus Scarus; species Scarus forsteni. The sequence continues at coordinate 815,975 of JAZDUH010000431.1, forward strand.
GGTCACCAGGCAGAATCTGTCTGATTTGATGAGAAGTTCATTTTGGCCAATGGGCAGAGACCCATCAGACTCTGGTTGCATGTTCCAGTGTCCTGTTTCTGTGTTAATTCACTTAAGAGATATTACTCTTTCTTAGAGATGATTATTTCCCATCATCCAATCTTAGCCTACCTCTCAGCCACTGGCCACGCCTACTGTTCATTTTTGTAAATCCATTCCAAGAGTATCACATGACTTGTTTTTTTACTTGTTTGTGATGGAAAAACTACAGATCCTCTGTTTTATTCACCTAATTTTACTTTGTTTTCATATGATCCTAAACCACAAGAACCACAGCAAGTACAAATTTTGTTGTCAGGAAACATCTAAATCTTTAACTCATGCTGACCTGCTAAACTCTGCTGACCCCACACCAGTCAAAGGTCTTCAAGCCAGGTCTCCGCTGTGTGGCAGTTCATACCCTGGGAGGGAAACCATAAAGCTGTATGTGACCTTATAAGCCACCATAGCTTGAATAATTTTCAGCTCTTTCACTCAGAAGATAGGTTGTTGGTCCATGGAAGATGTTGGTTGCAATGCAAGAGTAATTATGTTTCCTTCATAATCTGGTCTTTCTCCTACCTGCTTGACTTAAAAGGTATACCTTAGGGTTCTACGATAGGACTTTACTATTTCAGATATGCAGTAACTGTTAAGATTGATCTGTTATCTTGGTCTGCAAAAATAAAATACATATTTATATTCGGGTTTTTTTCCTGTTGGTAGTGCTAATTATGGGAAGTACCAATAACAGAGGAAGATGTTTTGTTCACACCAAACACTCTGGTTCAGTTTGGTTACAATTCTTTAGGGCCAAATATTAGGAAACCAAATAACCACTTTGTGCAGAACCCCTAATCTGTTGGGGTACCAACCATAATGGGTCAACAAAGATACAATGTGGTCCACCAAAAGTGCATTTTCCCCAAGTGGTATGGTTTGATACAGTAAACTCTGATCTTTACACTCCCACTTTAAACCTTTCCTAGTACTCTATAGTGTGTCTTGCTCCACCCTTTTCAGTTCATTGGGTCTGCTTGGTACCCTAACAAGGAGGTACCAAAATTAAAGGGAAGGACTAGGTAAGCTTGCTGCTTACCGGTAATTCTGCCTCATCTTAAACTGGTTTGTGTTTACATTTCTGGGTATGTCATATGTTTTTCAATTTATGTCATTTGTTTGATGTACATATGTACATTATTTTGTTTTTACTTTTTTTAGGTTTTAGAAGAAAATTAAATCAAATCAAATCAAATCAAAATAGTAACACAGTATTGATCTGTTTTAAAATCCTGCATCCTTTTCCGGCTTTGAACTGCAGAAATGCAAATTAATATTTACCACATCAAACCAGACTGAATCAGATAACATGGTGAAAAATTGGGCCCAGTTGGCTGTGGAAACTCAGTCAGGATTCGGGTTAACTCTACCAAACCTTACCAAACTGTGTTGAGGACCTCATGGTGTAAAGTTTTTAAGGATGGTTCACACTCTACAGACCATCAAAGAGCTCCTTCTTTAGCCAACAGGCCTTCAATCAGGCTTGAGGAAAGGGCACTCTAACCATGGGCTGCAGTGTTGAGATGGTTTATCATGAACTCTGATATCTCTGATGTCTGTTCTGCAGCCGTGTCCTCAGTAATGTGGAGGGGAAGTATCTGATGGACAGTGTACCATTTAGCTGCTGTAACCCCGGCTCCCCTCGGCCCTGCATCCAGCACCACCTGACCAACAACTCTGCCCACTACGACTATGACCACCGCACTGAGGAGCTCAACATCTGGACTCGTGGCTGCCGTGAAGCCCTCTTTTCCTACTTTAGCAGCATGATGTCCAGCATTGGAATACTTATCTTTGTCAGCATCCTGCTGGAGGTAAGTATCAGCTCACAACCAGGCTGAATCAATTTTATCTGTTTAAGGCCCGATCATAGACTGTATTAAGTATTAAGAGCCTGAGTGGTGTCAGCCATTCTGCTATGAATGACACCAATACGCTGTGGTCTTTATATCAAAGACTTTTCCTCAAATTAACCTTCAGTCCACCTGAAAAAACAGACAAAGTGGAGGAGTTGAGGTGGGCCTCAAGGCTTTTGACAAGCAGCTACAGGGTGGTAGTGGTAGTAGTGGTAGTACTGGCCCTGTACCTGATGATGCAGAATTTGTTTCCTTCTTAAAACCAAAAAGAAGAAGAAGAAAAACAACCCCTATTTAGTAAATGCCCAAAAGATATCATTATTCTAACCAAAATAAAAAAAAATTCTGACTGGTTTGTAAATATTTCTATTGGGCTGTGTTTGCGGCTGTATATAATGCAGACTTGGATTTAACTAAAATGCATTAAGCATTACCGTGCCAAAAATGTCCAGATGGCATACTGATTTTGGAAAGAACAGCAGTACACATTGGAATAGTCTACCTCAAACACTTTTTTTCTCCATAATGCAATGCAACAACAGGTAAGAGGCTAAAATGGCAGACTGGTACGGTATCTGCTCAGTAGCACTAGCATTAAATCTGTTACATCCAAACGTTAAAATCTTTGTAATTTTATATTTATCTAATTGTTACATATAGATGTCATGGAAAAATGTTCAGCTGTGAGAATCCTGAAAATCAGAAAAAAATCCCTTGAATGATTTTCCAGTGTCACAGATGGGTGCAAATGTTTAGCAACGCCTGGCATTAGCATGGCTGTGGCAGTGAAAACATTTAGGAGGGAAAACAAATCAGTGATCTACATATAATACATAACTGCAGGCCTAAACCTCAGAATTTACTTAAAACAATGAAAAGGTGGAGTTTGGGTCAAAGGAAGGGCCCCTTATCCGGATAAATCATAACTTTTCCTTTTAACTGAATTTTCAGTTTGGACTATTCCAGTCTTTTCTGACCACATGATGCTATAGCAGATAGGAAAGCTTAGCTTAGCATCTTTAAACAGTACAAATTGCCTTACTAGTTCAGTCCAAAGGTAATTAAAACCTGATATCTTTTTTAAATTTACTTTTAAGCAGAAAAAAACTGTTGTGGAATTAAAGAGGCAAGAGGCTGCAGATCCAAAGCCACTAACTACTTTAGTTCTTGTTAGCTACATCTCACCTGCTGCCATTTCTGTAAGGACTTTCTTTTTGAGGTTAGCAAAGACTCTCTACTCTTAATCGTCTATTTGAAACAAGATAGACGAGAGTACACCTGCAGTATATTAACTGAAGCAACCTGAAACGGACCAGAGGTTAACAATATAATTGATTAGCAAGTGATTAGTATTAGCAATGAAGGAGCTGCTCCTCATGACAAATAAGTTTAGCAGACTCCACACAATGGTGCTCCACAAAATGCTCTCTTCAAATGAAACCTGAGGCAAAGGTTTGAAATGGGAGAATATGACTGCCTCATTACTTTTCAAAAATATATTCAGCCTTTACAATCAAAGACTCACTTCTGATTTACTTTATTTTTCCCTGGTACAGACTTTTTTCCTTTATACATCTACATCATTTTGATCACTTCAAATCAGTCTTTAAGAATGTTTCTTAGTGTTTCTTAGTTCATTTAGATACTCAGACAAAATGTTTACATTTCAAAGACAAATTGGGACGTGAGGTTTCCGTCAAGTATCAAAGTTTATCCTGTCGTCGTTGAGTCAGAATTCAGTGGTGGATCAGGTGCTGAGGAGCACTGGTTAAGCTAAAGAACGATGGTTAGGCTCACAGAGGATCAGGAACTATTTTGGGGGGTTTAATCTGCACACAGCAGCAGCAGGTTGCATTCTGGGAAGATCAGGATGAGGGACAGTTCCTGAGAGTGAAAAGCAATTCGTTATTAGGGTCAAAACAACAAGGTTGACCTGAAGTGTCACGGCAGGCAATGGATTTAAAAGCAACATCCTGAACTCAATCACTCTGCTGTATGCTCCTGCTGCTCTCTCTGTTTTCATCCCAGACCAGACGATACAGCCCACCCAGCCAATCAGCAGCCTCCTCTTTAAGAGGTGAGGAAAGACAGGAAAGACTTCTACCTTTTCAGCCATCAAATTCCCCCTCACAACAAAGAAGATGAAATTCTACTACAGAGATGGGCAACTCTGGCTCCCAATAGGACCAACTAATTTTTTCCCTGTCAGTTTGTATAAAATTTCAACAATAGTTGTTGAAATTTTATACAATCATCAATTTAACCTTAAATGCCAATAGAGGTGTTTTATTTGATGAGATATTAACAGAATTCAAGGCATTGAAAGTTACAAGGTGATGTCTTCAAGTCAGATTTTCTCACATATTCTCAATATAAATACTTTTTGTGGCTGGCGGGCCACACTGAGGGGTTGATGGGCCACATGTGGCTCAGATGTTGCCGGTTGCCCACCTCTGTCCTTGGTAGCTCAGTTTGAGTTAATGCGTGATGCAGAGCAGGGCTGACCAAGTGGGATTAGACCCTCCTGCTCATTGTGGCCTGTGAATCAGTTTCAACCATCCATAAATTATAAACATAAAGAACATGTCTGCCTTATAGTTCAATAAACAAAGACCAAATAACAATTAGATAAAATCTTTTTGTATTATAATTGGCTGAATCTGTAAAACACTTTTAAGGTATTTGATAGAAGAAATAAAAGTCCGCTTCCTGCGCCACGTAAGCCGCGCGACCAATCCAGACGGCTACATAGTGCAGGGAGCTGAGACGGCACTGCGGAAGTACGCTATAGCATTGTTTAGGCTCAAAAATGTACTAAATGACCTCGCTTTCAATTAATTATGGACGCATTACCGCCAGGACACTTGATTACAGCGACGAGCAGCAGTATGAAGGAAAATAGGCACGTTTTTGTGGACTTTATGGACCTTTTTCTTCGGCTCTGGCTGCCCCTTGTTAGATGGAAGTATGTTCACAGCGAAAATCACCCCGGACCTCCAGCTGCATTTGAGACATCAAAAAAGTGCTCCAGAGTGTTGCTCAGCATGAGGGTGAGTAGAAAATGAGGCCAAATTGTTGTTTGGGTGTAGTGTTCCTTTAAGTGATGGCTTTGAAAACACGTCCTGAGATGGCTTTAACTCTTTGCTCAGTTCATTTGCACCCCAAATGTGTTTTCTGCCTTTTGCCAAATAATGACTGGGGTAGGCTCTGACCCCAAATGACCCAGAAAGGGTAAAAGCTGTATAGATATGTTTAAAAGGATGATACATGCTAGAAAAAATGTAGCATTTGTTCCGTTCCTTAAACTATTTGTAGGTCTGAAAGAGTCCTATGGTCTTAACCCACCCACAAAAATGTCTTGGCCCCTGAAAGACTTGGTAATGTGTTCTCCGCAGACATCACGGGATAATATCAGAGAATATAGGACACCAGCAGGTTTGCACATTTACTGAATTATGGTCGTAGTTCTCAAAGGGACTGACAAGGCTCAAATCAGGCATGTGCCTCCTTAACTGCATTATTGGCCACTTTCTTTCCCTGATTTCAAACAGTCAACCATCCTGTCACATGAGTTAAGACATATAATGCCAAAAAGGACATATCAAAATGTAGTTAAATGATAATGCATGAAAGGTTTGTATTGTTAGCATTTGTGCTATCTACAAGATGCCCTCTCGGCTTAACTTAAATAAGTTTTGGAGCTGACAAAAAGATAAAACTTGCCCAGGTGTTAATTGTTGCACCCTCAAAAATAATATAACAGAAATGAGAAGTGTGCCATTTTAGGTGGAGTGGTCTGCATTTTAAACAGTTAACAATAAGTAAAATAGGTATATTTGTTGCTTCAAAAAGTAATGATAAGTATTCAGCTTTGAAATAAAAGATTTTTGAATTTGGATGAACCATGTCTTCATGGGTTCTGGCGCCAATCAATCAATCAATCAATCAATCAATCAATCAATCAATCAATCAATCAATCCATCAATCCATCAATCAATCAATCAAACTTAATTTATATAGCACTTTTCATACAAGATCTTCTACCACAAAGTGCTCTCCATAAAAAATTAAAATGAATATTGAAAAAATAATAAGGACAACATCAAACAAAATGTAGAAAATTGAATTCAATGTCAAGGCCCTATCTACCCTCACTAACCACATACAGTACACACAAAGAAATTAACAAGAGATTCTATTAGAAAACACAATTAGAGGACTGAGGAACCACCAGAGCTGTGACTAAAATGACATGAAGAAAAAAAAATAATGATGGGAGTTGAGTTTAAAAAAATACCATAAAAATATACAAAAATAAACATATTTAAAACCAGAAGATGCCAAAATGACTTAGCTGAACGCATAATAAAATTTGCTAAAGTAGATAAATGAACAGAAAATAGCAAAGAATGAAATTCTGAAAATTACATCTGAACTGAAATGAAGAAATGAAGGTGATTAAGAGGATTAAAATAAATAAATATTACATATATATATATATATATATATATATATATATATATATATATATATATATATATATATATATATATATATATATATATATATATATATATATATATATATATATATCTATATATATATATATATATATATATATATATATATATATATATATATATATATATATATATATATATATATATATATATATATATATATACACATACATACACAAAACTGACCTTTCTATCAGATCTTCTTCAGCAGTTTGACCAACAGTCGCTTGTCTGTTGGACCACACGGCCCACCCTTTGCCCCCCTCGTGCTTCACTGAGACTGTGGCTGGTTCTCCACTAAACTGTCCTTGGATCATTTTAGATCAGTACTAACCACTGCACACCCCACAAGAGCTGCAGCTGGAGAAACTCCAACCTAACCTATGAGAATCACACTTTGGCTTTTGTCAAACTCACTCAAATCTTTACGTTTGCCCATTTTTCCTGCTTCTAACAACAACTTTGAGGACAATATGTCCCCTTGCTGCCCAATTTATCCCACCTTCTAACAGGTGCCATGATGATAATCAGTGTTATTCACTTCACATGTCAGTGATCATAATGTAAAGGCTGAACTGTGTATATGTGCTTTCTTATTCATTCAGCAACTTTGGGTTAAAAGTCTTGCCCAAGGACACCTTAACATGTGACAGCTAAAGCTTCTTCTAGGTGGCAAAGCAATGTGAAACCTTTTCCCTGTCATAGAAATAAAAACGTAATAAGTCCAAACTCTGCCCTGACATTTGGTTTCTGTGTTTATCAGTCTGCAGACATGGCAGGACTGAAGTACCTCACCACGGCTCTGGAGACGATGGAGGACCCTGAAAACCCAGAGTGTGAGAGCGAGGGCTGGCTGCTGGAGAAAGGTGTGAAGGAGACGTTCTCTGATCTGCTGACCAAGCTGAAGAGTCTGGGGAAGAAAAACCAGGTGGATGAGGGAGGAGACGCACAGGAGGCCGCCACCTGAGAGCCCCATTCAAAACCACCACCACAAAGGACTGAGGTCTCCCCCTTTTTCCCCCCACCTCCACATGCCTCTCCCATTGCTAACAGGGAGCAAGAGAGTAGAGGTCTCCTCCACCATCTGTTCATATGCCATCGTACATGAATTTTAATATCTCAAAATTTTTACTTCGCTCTCACACAACACTCACAAACAGATTCAAAGTGAACAAGCTGTTTAAAGTACCTGTGAATGTTTTCCATTCTGTAAATATGTTGAACAGAGTTTATTTTTAAACAGGAGGGACAGACACCTGCTGCTGTACATATGACGCCTGGGATTTAACATGATCACTACATATAGAAATTAAATTACTCCCCCTCTAAAACATGTTTGTGTCCTGTCAAACAACAATTAGCCCAATCAATCACACAAATTCAAAACATGTCTGAGTTATGTTTGAAGGCACACAATACACTTAATATATTGAAAATGACAATCTTATAAATATGTAACATTCCTGCCAAACATATTTGTATATGTGAAACCAACCAAACTTTTATAATCAGCTGTTTTTGTCACAACTGTGTAATCAGCTAGTCAGACGTCGGCTATGGGTCAGAATCTGGTCCTGTCTGTCTGACCCATGACACTCTCCGGTTGACATGGAAGCAGACGGCCAAACATCTGGATAAACAAGGAGTGCTCAGTCAAAGCAGGCACACTCAGAGGTAAACGTAGATGTGTTAGCATAGAGGTGTAAATACTTTGGTAAATGCAGGCACATGCTGAGGGTAAATACAGAGGTGTTTGTAAGGAGGGACAGGATTAAACACAAATGTACATACAGATAGATCAGTGGTTCTCAACAGGTGGGTCAGGACCCAAAGTTTGGTTTGTGGTGCAGCTTTCAGTGGGTCACAAATGTGTGCCTGGAAAAAAAAACTTCTGGAACTGATGGTTAGGAACCCTTTGTGAACACTTCTCCATGCATTTTATTGTACTCTGATTTGTTGTGAAAGTAAACCAGCTTTGGTTGTTTTCTTCAGATTTTGACGCATTAATCTTGTAATCTTGGGGCAACAAAGATGTTTGAGGAGGGAAGAAACAGATCCAAAAGGCAACTGAATGATTGTTCTATCAATCACTTTCATCATGGGCCAATCAGATGATGGAGTAGGCGGGTGCTTCTGGTACAAGTCAATTGGTACAGAATCTCTCTCTAAAACTCATCATAAGTGGAATGAAGAAATATTTTCTATTATACTTTTTTCTTCAGTTATTAAGAAATGCTGTCCAGTTCTGAAAAAAAACCCACCTCTTTCTCTTTAAGGACACTGATTGGTCAGTGCCTCTGCAGGCTGAGCTCAATCAATTTGGCTTAAAGCACTGCAGGATGGATCTCCCTAGTACCTGACATGGAGTCAGGTGGATCCAGCTGCACTGCAGGGTTAGTTCCAAAATCTTGAGAAAATAACACAAGCTAGAAAAGCACTCGGAGAGCGCAGACCTCCACCAGCGCCACAGTCCTCATCCATATTGTGATTTTCACCATAAATATTAGTCCTACCTTTATTTCATCGAAATATTTACATTCTTTGACCATGAAAACATACCATTAGCAATTGGATTCATAATGATATCTATTTTAGTTCAGTAGTTATTCACAAAATCACATTTTTTGTCATGGCGGCCAGACCCTGATCCGGATCAACACCAAAATTGAATCAGCTCTTCCTTTTCCCATGCTGAACATTTCTTGAAAATTTCATCAAAATCCATCCATTACTTTCTGAGTTATTTTGTTCACAAGCGGATGGACGGACGGACGGACAAACAAACTCTCCCGAAAACATAACCTCTTTGGCGGAGGTAATTATGGGGGACAGACAATGCATGCATGCATTGTCATATATTTTGTTCCTTGATCCACAATCCAAACAGCAACATTTGAAACATTTTGAATTTGATTAATTGAACATTTTCAGAATTTGAACCCTCTTTTAATCTGGGACATTTCATCGGGTTTTGAGACTTGACCAGCTGAGAGCCACTGATGTAGAAACATTTAGGCGAACAAAGATTTTAAAGCCTTAGAAACACACTGTATATACAAACTTGTATATATTAGGAGGGACTTTTCATTCAGCTTATGAAATATTTTTTAACTTGACTTTTTCTTTGTTTTGTGTCAAACAAAATCCTTATTTATTCAGACTTTACTTTCTTTTATTGCTGACAAGCTGTTCCTTGTGAATAATCAGTGCAAGCCTGCTCAGTAACAGAAACAGTAGCTAACGCTAATGCTAACACCTGTTGATGTGAGTGCGCGGTTGGTAGAGCGTGTTGGACTTAGCCTAGCAGACTGAGTTCAGGGTGAGAGTGTCCTGTCGTGGCCGTCTGATTCCCTGTCAGAGTGACGCTGGTTCACACAGCAACAGGAACTTTTTTATACTGGAACGAAGCAGCCAAACACACGAGCTTTGATGAGAAGTCATCTCAGGACTGTACATTTCTGTTTAGTGTTTACTTAGTTCAGACAGGAGGCTGCATCACAGAGTGTGTGTGGATCTGGTGAGTGTTCAGCTTTAAGAGGTTATGTCACTTAAACTGTATAGGCTTTAAAGAGTATTTCAGGTTTTGGCAACAGGTTGTAACATTTGTATGTTTCTGTTTTTCTTATAATATAAGGAGTTGTTCAGTTTTCAGCCAGTTGTGGTGGGTTGGTGGAGCTGATAGTGGCTCCTCTGTGTATGGTAATATCTATAAAGAGATTGTAAATGACAACTAACTGTCTGACTCATCTCTTCACATATTCATGAGAGCTGATTCTGGACATTACAAGTATTTACAGGTGTATACAAATGTACATATATATATTGCCATAATTAGGAGCTCAGAGGGTATTTGAACACACTCAAAGATTGATATAGGTGTATATAGGGTTGTATATAGCTGTACTGAGGGTCAAAACTCTGCATTTATAGAACATGTACATACAATAAAGACAAAACTTTTAAAAATGAATGAAGTGTAAACAATTTGGTTTTATTTCTTTTATCTTTTTCACTTTGGGGGAGAGTAAGCACAGTTTGTGAAATGTGTTCATCTTTCTGTTTCACAGCAAGCAAAAATTAGAAAGTGTCTCGAGCAGCAGAGTGATCATGTTCGTGTTTAGTCTCGGGCAGCAGAGTGATCGTGTTTATGTTTAATATGATTTATGATTCTGTTTTACACATCAACAGCTGATGTCTTTTCATGTTGCTGTCCGGCTCCTTTCCTGGAGGTGCTTCTTTTTTCATTTGGCTTTTGTTTTGGGAAACAGAAAATGTACGCACTTATTTTTAAGACAGAAAAACGTGGGTTTTTCTGTAGTCCTCAGTTTTAAGATCTACCAAAACTATGGGAAAGCTTAAGACAAGCTTAGTTAAAAGCATCAGGAAGGAGACAGGGGGAAAATGGGGCATGACAAGAGGTGAAGCAACAATTAGACATTAGACCTGCTAAAATAAAACAGTCTCACATCCACAAAATCCATCTGCGGAGACTTACATTCACTTAACCCAGAGTTAAACAAAGACATCTCTGTAATGGCTGACAAAGCATGATCCTTTCCTTGTCTTCGAGAAGTCAAAGCAGCTTCACTCCACAGGACACATTCACTCCCTGATGGTTGGAGTTTTTATGTCAATTGTCCATAAGTATCAACCAACAATTCATATCCATTTTACATGACACTGATACAACAGCGGAACCAAATTTGCCCAAGGGCACATTGATATGTGAGAGCCAAGGCTGGGATCAATACTGAAATCTTCCAATGATCAACCAAGGGCACTATCAGATTGCGCCACTGAAGCTACTCTTGTTTTCTGGGGGTCAAGGAACAGTGTTGGGCAAGTTACTTCAAAAATGTAATAAATTATATATTACTTATTACTGTCATTTCAAAATAATTAGTTCACTGTATTTGAAACATAAGGCATTACACTATTATTGCATTTCTTTAAGTTACTCGCATCAAAATAACAGGAAATGTGGATTTGTCATTCTAAATGTAGCTCATTACACTCAAAAAGCTCATAACACAACCAGTGGAAGGTGATGTGGTGGCTATCTGACTGAGTTCTAGGGCTAAAAACAGTAGAATATAATATCCACATTGATGCTCATGGCACAATACAAGAAATGATCATAGTAACAACAGAAAAAAGTTCAGATTCTGGTAAATGTGTTAGAGATACTGTAACTTTAGGCCTAGTGGAGGACTGTTCTTCTCCGCTGATCTCATGGAGTATTTTGCAAATTTGTATTTAAACAAACAAAGAAAAAACACTTCTTCATTTTGGGTTAAATTAAAAATGCATTGTTACTTGCATTACTGACATTTGAACCGAGTAAAATATTACTGGGTTTTTTTTTAATGCCTTTCATTATTACATTACAGTAAAAAGGAATGCATTAGAATAATTACATTTCTTATGTAATGCATTACTCCCAACACTGTCCAGAAAGCAGCTAGCATCTTGTGATGGCTTTTTGAAAAGCAGAAATCAAGTTATAAAAACAAGAACCTGTCAGTGCCCCTTACCTTAAAACCAACAATTCCTAAATAAAAAAAAAAAAGCATGGTCTTGGTGTTTCGTGCTGCCTGACAGTGTCTTAGAGTGTCTCACCGTGCCATTGTTTGACAGTGTCTCACTGTCTCTGTGGTTTACAGCGTGTGCAGGTGGTTAACAGCGTTTGAGCAGATAAACATTAAATCAGCTTAGAGGAGCAGATTACCTGCTGATGTCAGCTGAGGGCCAAGGACAGTGGCCGTGACGCAGAGGGCCACCCAGGGGGCCTTAGGGTTGGGGTCCTTTGAAGGACAAGTTCACTGCTGTCTTAAGGACTTTATTATCAAACATATAAACTACTAACACGCTAACACTTCAAACATACATACAGCATCAATGTATTTTTATGATAATATGAAGTGGTTCTCTGTCTTTTTACCGTCAGATGTAGCTCTAACATTAGGTCTTTTACTTAGTTAAATAATATGGACAGAAACTTTCAGCAGCAACTGGTCTGCATTTTCCAACAAAGAGCCAGAGCACTTTATAGAAATATCAGTGTAATAATATCTATGTAATCATATCTCTGTCATTTTCTTGGTGGGCATTCTTGTCTGATTTGTTATGTCATACGAAGTAACAAGTGTTGATGTTATTTTGTTTCAAAGCTAAACCAGTTTAGCCTAATTTTTCTGGGTTATGATATCTCTATTTATAGATCTTTATTTCTTTCCCCATGATTTTGCTGCACCTCTGGACTCAGGATGTGGAAACCTGCTCTCAGCTATCAAAGTTTGCATCTTTACATGTCAATAATCCAGCACTGCCTCTGATTTCTGTGCCGTTATGTGTGTGTGTATTCTTAGCAACAGCTGTGATGAGATTAAGGTGAACCTGGGGAAAGCCAAATCCCTTAAATGCACCACGCAATACACACACACTTCTTCAAAAGCAGTGTCAAATTGTGAGCCAATTAAAGGTGCAGAGTCCTGAGGTATGAGGGGAGGTCAAACCCTCATCTGACAACCTGCAGCGAAATCAAAACAAGCTTAGGCTGCGTTTACATGGTGCCGAAAACGGTAAAATCCGATAAGTTTTTGTTGCGTTTTGGCCTTGCGTTTAGATGAGAACGCGTTGCGTTTCCATCTAAAACGGAAACTTTTGAAAACAGGCTCCAGAGTGGAAAGTTTTGAATACGCTCTCCATGCAGCTCCGTGTAAACCCGTATCAGAGCGTTTCAGGGTAAAACGCCGACATCACTGCATGCGCAGTACACTTTCACATGAAGGCTACGTGGGCATACCAAGAACAACAACAGCTTCGGCCGTCTGCCAAGTAACGTGTGAGCGTCTTACCGTGCTTGGTTTGTTATCCAGTCAAAACCATCCAGACAGATTTGTTGTCCAAACTGATTTGTTGTTCAGAAAAGAAACTCCTGGGTCTCAGCGTCTATTCGCGATTGTTGTTTGTGAAAAGTTTTTCTTCTTTGTTCGTGTGTTGTAGCAGCGCTGCCTCTCTGCAGACCTACACTGCCATCTACTGAACCGGCATGCATACTACAATGGATTAACTCGTCTCCGAGCATCGTTGTCTGAACACAGAAGAATTCTTAAACACAAAGGACAAATCTTTGAGTCTTTAAGTCAGGAGTGTCCATGCAAACGCAGCCTTATACTCCACTGTCTCAGCTGCAGTTCAACCTTCACTTCGCACATTTTCTTTTTATAATGAAAGCCTTCTGAGAGCGCAAACCTCTGCCAAGGTAGTTCACATACTGCTGTTACATCTATAAGCATTAGTTTCATGATAAAGTTACCATTTCATTGACCCCGAAAACCCACACCTAACGCCCAGAATCATGTTGATTCTGATTGATTATTGCCTGAACAATTATTGAGCAACAGGGATTGTTTGGTAATCTGAATCACCACCAGAATATAAAAAAACTTAAGTTTGGTTATTACTAGGGCTGAACGACATGGACAAAATTTCATATCTCGATATCCTAGCCAGATATCTGGATAACGATACGATGCGATGTGACTACGGGTTCGATAAAAACCAAGTAATGAATTCAAGGGCAATCATAAAAATGAAATTTGTTGTGACTTCCAGAGCTGAACATGCAGGGCAAGTGCAGGGTAAATCTATATTGTTTACATTAATGTTTTTTCAATATTAATATCTTGAATGTTCATACCTCGATATAGATACGATAACGATGTAACAATGTATCTTTCAGCCCTGGTCAATACCAACATGTCCTGAAATGTTCAGCTAAATCTGTACAGTACATCGGCATAATCTTGTTAACAGACAAACAAAAATACATACATAGCATAACATAGCATCCTTGGAGGAGGTAATGATGATGATCAAGGTTATGGCTATGTTTTCAGTCAATACTCTTAGTATTGGAGGGAGCTGAGTCATGTCTGTCCCAATGCGTCATGGATGTCCCGTGTCACTTTAACCGCAGGATTCTGGCAGCAAACTTCTCAGTACAATGCAGATCACACACAAAGCAACATGTTCCTAGAATGAGGACAGTGAGACAGAGAAAGGCTAAATCCACTCTTACTGAATCTGTTAAATAAATGAGATGATCAGGCTTATCTGGCACTGAGTCTCCAGTCATTTGAGATGCAAGCCAACTTAAAGTTGTAGTGCTCAGTCCACATGAGGATGGTCAGGGTGCCCTGATTCAGGGGCTGAAACCCCTCCAGTGTCGCCTGTCTGCAGCCCCCCATCATTGAACACAAGCCAAAAGCAGGGGAAGAGGAGAAAGATCAACTGCTTTAAAAAACTGTGACTTGAAGATGCAGAATGGACTGTCGGCCATTTTGAAGTAATGTTATGCTCAAGTGAAGAGAAACAGAGAAACCTCACTTTAGTCCTTATATTTCCTTGTAATAATAAAAAAGGGGTTTTATGAATTTGCCAAAATCATGAATCAACATTCATGGGTATGCTAATTATTCTATGCTAACTAGGACTGCAGAGTTTGTCTGCATTAATATCATTATTCAAAATCATCTTCAATACTACTGACTAGCACTGACGTTAGCATCGCGCTGGTTCTCCTGACCAAAAGCACTGGGGAAAGTCTTCTTGGATCATTACTGATAATAACTGTAGCAAACAAAAAATCTATCCACCCGTCATTTATACTGCTTATTCCTTTTGGGCTGGAGCCTATCCCAGCTGACATTGTGCAAGAGGCTGGATACACTCTGAAACAGTCATCAACTGATCCCGGGTCCACACAGAAAGACGGACAATCATTAATGCTCACATCTATATACCTAAGGGCAAATCAGAGTCATCACTTAACCCAACAAGCATGTTATTGGGCTGTGGGAAGAAGCTGGAGTGCCCCGACAGAGCCCAAACATGGACAAGAAGAACATGTAATTCTCACGCAGGAAAATAAGGATCAAACCAGCAACCACCTTCCTATGAGACACGTGCACTACCTGCTGTGACACCATGCAACCTTCAAACAAAAAATGGTCAAACTTTAATGTCATGTTTTTCTTACCAATCTCAAATAACAACTCAAAATATCACATTTTTTAAGCTGAAATATGATTGGATAGGGTAAAAAGCTGTTGTTATGCTATTATGGAGATACAATAAGGCGATTTGACTGAAAAGCTACCAACATGCTTCTATCATATAAGATCAGGCTGTCACCTTTAGTTTGAGAATTTCTTCATAATCAAACTACCTGAATTATATTGGTTGTCATGGTTGTGGCAATGGTGTTTAAAATGTATATTTATAAAAAATAAATGATCGCATCAGAGTCCTTGGCCATTTTGTAGTCCTTGTGAGAATTTTGTTAGCGACAGTCTTTTTTAAAGACATTTTAACACTTTAAATTTGAAATGCAGGGCAGTTTTGGACAACTTGACACACCAGATGGACTGTGTCACATATCCAAGGGATATATTCCAAGTCCATCTGAGTAGCATCCCATAGGCAGTGATTGGTAAGGGCAGGGGCTTTCAGGACAACCTTGAAGTTAGGAAATAGCCTTTTGGCCTGAAAAGGACACCGAAAAGCTTGGTCACTCTCTGACAGGGGACAATCATGTCATCTTGAAGCTTTGTAAGATAGATCTGCCTGATGACAGACATGGAATCGAGATTATCCAGCTGCTTTTTCAGATGCATTTTATATTTTTGAATTGAATGTTACAATCTCATATGTATGTGGTCATTAGCAAACCTTGCAGGTATTTATCCAGAAAGCTGTTCTAAAACTAACTTCCACTTTCTGCCTTGGGAACCAGGAGGTGCCAAACCCAACCGTGTTGGTGGTGCAGTCTGATCAGTTATCGGAAGGTTGCAGGTTTGAGCCCAGCTCTGGCTCTCACGTGGCAATATTTCCTTGAGCAAGACACCATCCCAAGTTGCTCTCACTGCTGTGTGTAAATGGTGTAGCGATATCAAACTGATCAACTTTAAGGAAACTCTGAAAGAACAGAAAAAGTCTTCAAAACCTCTGTCTTCCATGGCTGTGCCTCCCTACACCATGACTACACCATAAATCTCCAAGAGGCCTGTAGCGCCATGAAGCCTGTGTTTTTCTCCTGATGACTACAACAAGAAGACATAGGCATCTGATGTGTTTACTTCTGATTGGCTGAGACCTGATAGTGTGTCCGAGGACCGTCCATTCCAAAGTCATAAACAATTCTTAGGTGACATCTAAGTTGACCTTTGATCTCCCTGGCCATCTTGGACCCCTCATCCACTCCAGATGTGGTCTCTGTCTAGCCCAGAAAACCACAAACATTTTAAAACTCTTTAAATAAAATCATGGACTTCTAACAATGTGATGTTTTATTCTGTCATGACAAATGCTTTCTAATGATGTAACTTGTGTGTTTTTAGCTCTAAAAATGCCTAAGATACAAAAAGTCTGTTTATCTGTGAAAGTCTTCTGACAGATGGAGAAGATACCTTTCCCCTCCAGGAATGTGCCTGTGCTCTGCATCATTTCATCACTCTGATTACTGAAGAATGCTATAATAGGATTTCTACACTTTATTTTGGTTGCATACTATTCCCAAAGGCATGTTGACTGATATATCTAAAGTTAACCACCTCTATTTTGTTTAATTGACTGTTTAATAGGATTTGAATTGTTTAATTCTTTCTTATACTTTAGATATATGGTATTTGGTATCAAATTGATCACCATGAGATTTCCTATCCAGTTGGAGTGCCTATATTGGATGTTTAATCAAAATACAACTTAATATTGGCCAAATATTAGTTGATAAAAGTTTTTATCACCACAGAAGGCCCTCCTCCTCTGAGATCCTCATCAGAAGTTAAAACAGAGAGACATGCGGTCTTGCTCTCTCTGCTTCTCTTGTCCTCTTCTCTTGTAAGCTCTTATCTGCTTACTCTTGTCCGTCTCCTTCTTCCTCCTCGTCTTCGTCACCACCTTTGATTTTCGGCTCCACATATTTTTCCTGAACTTTTTATCTAAGCTTTGTAGCCCGCCGATTCTTTCTTTATAAGCCAGTAAGACTTGCTTCATAGTAAATGGACTTTTGTTATTAATTTCAGAATAGTATTCGTTTGGCCAATGAATTCTTGAATTTTGGAATTAGTTACAAATCAACTTTTTATACAATCGAGACACCAATGTCCAAGCTCCAGCTTCACCTTGAGCAGAACCAGTCCAATCTAAGACTTCTCTCCCAGGGAATCTGGGACAGATCAGATTACATCGGAACATCCTCCACTGGATCCATCGCGCTGGGTAGAGTGTGTGGACTTCAGAACCAGAAAAGTCCTTCAGAATCTCCAGTAGCTCCGGACCAGTCTGAGATCCAATCATAAAAGCTTCACGAAGTAAGGCGTGGTTCTAGCTTCTTTCAGATGGGCTTGAGTGTGTCTTGGTTCAATTCTCTAATAATTTCCCCTTGATTTGACCTTTTACAAGTAGGTTAATTCGGAAATTAATCGTTTATAACCACTCCATATGCTTAAATGTTCCTTGAGGGTTCATATCTTCTTTCCTGATTGACAGCATCATTGATTTAGTACATCTTTGACATTTATTCCTTCTTAAGTGTTTATTTTATTTTATTTTGTCTTCTATATTCATTTTAATAAATGACCCTTATATATTTAAAGTTCTGTCTGTTGGTATTCTATTTGGAAGATTGACATCACTGCATGAGAGTTCTGTCTTTAGATTTGAGATTGATTAAACTGATAAGTTTGACTTAATTGATTAAACTAATAAAGTTTGACTTAATTGATTTATCTAATTTAAATAAAATAATTAATAAATCAATTAATTAAGTTAATTTTGCCTTTTTTGTATAAAAAGGATGGTGCCCCTTTTAATTAACGAGAGCAAACCTGGTTATTAAATGAATATTAATTACTTTAATTAATATCCAATAATATCCAGAAAATAATCGCTACAATGGGTATGACTGATATGACAGTATCAGTGTCAATAAGTATTTGCAGCCATCTGTTAGCAGCTGCTCTCCCGCGCTCCAGATCGTGAGATGTTTCAATGGAGGATTCTTGATACCAGACTGTGATCAACATTGTTTATTGCATGGTTGTTACAAGTAGACATGGATGCATTTGGATGCTGTGTTAGTGGATAAATAAGGGTATTGGTTGAGTGAGTGTCTCGGTCTCCATGCTGTCTCTCACTGGCGCACTCACTCACTAGAGGTCACTTGGCATTTGAGGGATACCTATATAGCATTTGTCATTCTCTACATGGTTGTGTCTGTGTGTCTGTTCTCTATACATAGTCAAGCTATTTCTGGTTACCAGACTTTTATGTGGATTTCTTCTATTCTCAGCATACTTAGTTCATACACACATACATACAGTATATGGACAAAGTAATCCTAGATGTTACATGAATTGGTCCATGACTAAATTGATTGATACATGAGTTAAATGATACATGATTAGAGATGATACATGAATTAAAATTCATGCTATCAATCAGTGTTAGAAAATACTGATGGACAGCTGACAGAAACTCCAATCGTCAGTGAGTGAATGAGAGAGTGCAGTGGCGTAGTTTACGTAGGGTTGGTGGGTTATGAAAACCCACGGGCCCTCTTCACCACACTTCCGAGGATTTTTTGGTTGTTTGTTTAAATCCGAAGCGGAATGAGCGCAGCAACTGCCTTCTCTGCAGCAGCAGGTTAGCACAGAGTGTAACGTGACGTCAGACTGGGTCACTGTATTATGTTGCATATTAAGGGGGGATACCCCTGCCGATTTGAGCTGATCCATTGGCCCATTGAAATGTGATTGGCTCAGCCGCGTATTGAGCCAGACCGAAAACAAGAGATGAAAAAAGATGAAGAAAAGACAGATGCCGCCAGAAAAAGCCACTCGTGGAGCGGAAAAATGTATGGCTCGAAAAAAAAAACATTTAAGAGAAGATGCAGACAAATGCACCAAACTTCCGGATCTTTTCCGCCACAGTGGGGTCCTCACTGGGGCCGAAAACATCCGGGGGGTGGCCCAGGCCTGTGACGATGCGGGACCGAGCATGGCTACAGCAGGTAGACATGCAGGTAAACATGCACTGTCTACTGCAGTGACATGGTGCTACATCATCTCAACCTCACAAACGCAGCGATTTCACCCATATAAATGGAGATTAACGACTATTTTTAAACCGATAAAAAGTGGTTGTAAACAATACTGGTCCACATGAAACGGGCTATATGCCTGCACTAAAGAGTGTTTCCCATATATTTGATAACTCGTGATTATTATTTTTTATTATTATTTAGTTTCAAATCTGCATTTGCTTCTTCTGGACCATTTGACTGTGCTTGCTTATAATGCTCTTCTGTGCTATTTTACATTTTTCTGAACTCCACCACCGCTTGGGCATGACATTTCAGGCCTCAGAGGTGATCGTTTACAGCTTTGCCATTCTGTATGAACAGAGATAATTCTGTGGTGTGGACAGAATTGTCTCTGACAAAAATATCCACTAAATACATCCATAAAATAATCCATATATGGTGAGTCCCGATAATTGTTCAGGGCACAAACAGAAAAGCCATACATTGTAAATCATTAATTTTCTCTGTCAATAAAAATTAAATCCTGAGGCTTTATTGTAACATTTATTACTAAGGATATATTGAGGGAGAGCACGAAAGTGAGGCAGCATTAGGTGCACAGGCAGAGCACATTTTCAGTCGCCTTAAACTGATCAAGACTTATCTGCGCTCAAAAATGAGCAAGTCTCACCTCTCAAGCCCGACATTACTTTTCATTGAGAGAGAGAGATGTCTGGGAAGACTAACTTGGACAAGGTTGTTGATACATTTGCAAGAATGAAAAAAAGAAAAACACATCTCAAATAGTAGCAGTAATTAGAGGTTGTATTCAGTATTTTACATTTTTTATAATTTTACTTTTTTTCTGTCCTCTATTCTTGTTTGCAATGCGGCATGCCAAACCTGCGGGCCCCTTTGACACATATGAAAACCCATGTGGAATACATCTCAGCTACGCCACTGAGAGAGTGAATGTGTAGATGTGACCTGTGGTGTAAAGCTGATTCAAGTTGAAAAATAGACTGGAAAAGTACTATACAAGCTCAGGTCCATTAAACTCCACATTTTTGAACTCATTCCTGCACCAGTTTATAGAGTGAGCACAAACTTGGGCAGTTACACTGTTTGGAAAGTCCTTCAGAGGAGAAACAATACCTGGCTCGGTTGTGTTGATGATGAAGTCAGTCAGCCTTTGCAGTTCGATGAAGCTTATCACTGGTTCTTTAATTTTGCAAGTTGCATTAACTGCTTAAAACCATGAAAGTATTCTTCATTTACAAAGATCATGGCAAAAATGAATGTGTAGTTTTTTCATGAACTAATGTTAGCCACAGAGTTTATTTCCAGCAATAATCCAATAACAATGTTCTTATTGGATTACAACTGAAAATAAGCTTTGCAGCTGTTAAAGGATTATGAAACTTTGACATATTTCACCTTCATAATCATGACAATGAGCACTGCTTTCATAATTTTTGAGAGGTAAACATGATCAGTCACAGTATTAACCAAAGGAACTACAACACAGCAGACCAACTTAAAATGGCTTAATCACTGATATTTATCTCATGGGTGGGTGATACTAAGAGTTTCCTCTTAATGTGAGCTGATAATGTCGATGCTGCATCAGTGGTTTGTGTAAGACTTCATCAAAAAAATGATGACTTAAATGTCCCAGACATGTCTGGTCCTGGTTGACAGTTTCTTTGCACCTTTCTTTCATACAATGCTACTAAAATGCTTCCACCTCTTCTTCGAAGTGTTTCTACTTTTGAGGAAAAAAAGATCTTTACAGGTGATGCACTCCAGAGCTATACTTTGGACTTTAGGACTCATCGCTGCATTACTCCTTCATTATCTCATTAAAATTGTGTTGCTAGCCCCTCTGAGCTTCTGAAGAAGTTAGGCATCATCTGTCCAGCAACAGAAAAGTTGGAAAATTCTTATTCGGAGAAATTGATTTA
>JAZDUH010000431.1:842500-1015000 GCA_036419115.1 Scarus forsteni
AGCCGAGCCTCGTTAGTGGAACTACTTGCAGCTGAGATTAAAGTTACCGCTTATTCAAGCCACGCTTACCGGCGAAAGCCCAGCCAATTTTAGCCAGCTTCGTGGAATACCCCCCAGGTCATTTGATTAATAGGAAACTATTTACAAAGAGTGACATTACACATTGGAAATATTGTAATTTTTTCAAAGTCAAACTTCGATGTTGCCATTAATTATTAGCTTAATATTTTTAATCTTGCCCATTATGTTAAAGCTTAGGAAAATTGTGAAAGTTAGATCTTTTGTCAATATTATCACTCTAAACAAAGAGTTTTTCCTTAAACTGGCAGCCTGAAGAAGATTCTCATTTCCATTAGAGAATCCTGCGGACTGGCAGTGATCCTAATGTTGAGACATTTTAACGTGGCCTTGAAAATGTGGAGGAGTGCTACAGTAATGTCCTCACCTAACCTGGGAAAGCTCACCTGACCTTGGAGATCAGTGGAACTCCATGGGAGGAGGTAAGACTATGAGGACTTTGGCTTTTCCAAAGTCTCAGATCAGGTGTTAACAGAGGTTAAATAAACCCAGAAACCTCTGAACTAGTGTAGATGTGAGTAACTCAGGACAGTCTGTGAGCTTTTCTTAAAGAGAGGAGGGGAAAGAAGACAGAGAGATTTTCTGTTTCCAGATTTTTTGTTCCATTAAAATGTTGACATGAGAGATATTCATTGTGCTCTATTATCAATACAGGAAAGAATAAAACCAATGAAACCTTGTGATAGATGATATAGAACTTTTTCAAATCAATACCTAAACCAATCATCTCCTAAAAGAAGAAATGTTTATTTTTTTCGCCCCTTGTTTGCATTGTCTTTTCAGCTGGGCACTGTGTCTGATGACAGTGTTAGACAGACCAATGCATTGAATGAAGAAATGTTTTTTATTAATTTGCCATTTTGATATCACTTACAGCACACAAAAGAATATGCAGACAAGACCATCAAATCTTAAAAATATGTTTAATTCAAAGTTTGTTTAAATTAGATTAATAAGATTAGATTAAATTAACAACTACTCTTTCTATACAATCCCCTTAACAATTCCTTTCACTTTATTCTGCATGCCTCATAAATCAAAGCCAGTAAGCAAAAATTACAACAAACATTTCAAAGATGTATTAATGGCACACAGGGAGCAAAAGCGGTCAAAATTTGTGGCTTTATTTTCAAGAAACAGACATTTGCTGTACAAAACTTACAAGACTGAAACTCAATTAAAGAGGAATTGATCAGAGAATAGTTTAAGACTTGAATAATTAAGCTAAATTGCTAGCATCTCATCAATTTCCATCTTTAGAACTGACAACATTTTTATGAACTGATGATTATTTTAGAATACAAACAAAAAATCTTGTTGGCCAATGTTGCAGTGACCTAAATCTTTCCAAACCAAGACAATCAATCATAAATGACTTTAAATTATGTTTAGGTGATTAACAATGTTTTAAACTCTGGTTGTTACAGAACTGAGTTTGTGTCTGTGTGTAAGTCTGCAGCTGCAGCTCAGAAAGAGACAATGTTCTCTAATTTCATAGACCATGCACAGCGCGGTGCCGTACCAACAGGGTATGTCCAGGGCATTTTGCAATTTTTGTGCACAGCACAGTCCAGCACCCCAAGGTGCATCCAAGCCTCTGTCTCTCCCACCGGAGCAAGTGGCATAGAGGGAGGAGAGAAGGCGTGAGTGGGTTTAACACAGCAGAGTTTAATCTTCACCAATCAAATGAAATCCTCTCCTTGCATTTAAATGCACTGCAGGCGAGGCAGCAGGACAATTTCACCTCATCATGGACAGAGACAGCAGCAGCTCAAAGTGGCCAAGCTTCTCCCAGGAGGAAACTGATGTGTTAGTCCTGGAGGTCCAAGCCTGCAGTACCAGAATATATATGTTACTGCAAACAGAGCTCCACAGACTGATGATGCCAAAACAGTCTGGGAGGACATTACTAATACTGTCAATCAAGTTTGCCCAGATATTCTGAGAACCACTGCCCAAAGTATATTTAAGGCAAAAATATTTTTCTAATAAAACAAGGGAGGACGGCTCTACTCAGGCTCCCGTCTTCTTTCTCCAACCAGCAGTTCAAGGAAGGAAGCAAAGGAAGGAGATGCGTTAAAATACTGTTAATTTTTCTCATAAATTATTTTGTGTTTTTAATGTGACTGAGTGTATTGTGGCCAAAACATGTATAAATGGTAGGCATATAAGCACATGTAAGAACAGAGCTGTTCTTACATGTGCTTATATGGCCAGCTTTCATTGCACCTTCCGCACAGTTTTTTGGCACGAAATTGTCACTGCGCCAACCTGAATCTGCCAACACCTCCCCCTAGTGCGCCGCCACACCTATCTCATCGCAGCCAGTCTATCGAATCACAGTGGTGGGCTGGTCGAAATTGCACCACGCACCATGCTCCGCCACCTTGCACCACCCTGCGCTGACATTAGGGCCCTCTGTGTCTGCTCCTCTGTCGGTTTGTCCTGTCACTTCTCTTTGGTTGTTCCTCGTGTATCCAGAAGATTGTTTCTGTTTAAGTTTCCTTGAGTCTTTCTGGACTTTAGGAAGTTCTTTAGTTTTCTTGCACTCATGTTGTCCTTTTGAAAACTTAAAATTGAGTTTCTGTGAGGCATTGGCGTGCTCTTCTTGTGCATGCTTGGGGTTTCTCTGGTTTCCACCACAGTTCTAATACGTGCTCATTGGGTTAACTGGTGACTCCAAAATGACCTAAAATGTGAAACGTGTGTGTGAATGCCCGCTTCCTCCAGTGCACATTTGTGACATCTGCCTTTAATAATGTAAAAATTGGGATGAAATGTGACATGACCACTCAGAGAGAAGTCCCTTTGAGAAACATGTATCTGATTTAGGACCACATACTAAAGTGGACTGAGTCTGATTTAAAAGACAAATCTGATTTGCAGTCCAGACTGTTAAAAAAATCAGATCTGGGTCACATATGGGCAAAACTTGAAGGAACCAGGTGTTTCTGGGAAAGTGAGATTCTGACTGACATTAATAACAGTAGAATATCTGGAGAGAGCTCTAAGATCAAAACAAAAGACTTAAGTCACAAAAACTATCAACAAAAGAACTACTTCATCAACTCTACGCGCTCTTAGAAAGATGAATCAGAATTGGTCAAAAACACTTTATTAATGCCTTAGGGGAAATATTTAAACATAACACACAATAAGGTATTTGGAAGAATAGATTTAAAATATGTATTAAGATGAACAAGTATATGCATGCATAATTTAAAATACATGAAGTGCAAATGTATTTCTGTAGCAGAGAAACTGAACAGAGTATTGCACATAACATAATGAAAGACACAATTATCCTGCTTACTCTTACTACAAACACATGGCACTGAACAAATCAGGAAGGATCTGGTTGATCAGATTGTACAACACAGTGCGGTGGGATTTCCGACTTTCAAAAAGCAACATTTTCCAACAGAGAACAAATGTTTATAAAAAAAAAAGCAGAAACAGCTTTTTAGATAGTTTCAGACATACTTGCATCGTGACAAGAATTAGGCTGTAATGTTTGAAAACATTAAGGAAAATCTTTTAAAAATATATGCAACACCAGTGGAAGTGTGAACCAGTCGCTAACACACAAAGTCTTCCTCAGTGCATGGCTTTAAGGAGGTAGGGTGAGGTTGGCTTTATGGATAAATAAATAACTAGGGATGCACTGAAATGAAAATTTGTGGCCTAGGCCGAATAAAATATAAATGCTTGACCAAATACCGACTATCCAATGCGGAGGCAAAGTACTTCTATTTTGTAATAGTGCATTAATAGCTTAGAGTACATTTTTAGACATGTTTTTAAAAGAAAGTAATTGTTTATTGATTATTATGACATTTTTTATATTCCAGTATCCTTTGCTTTTCAAAAAAAGCCCAACAAAGTTTTTCATTCATATTAAGCCTTCAAACAAAACTTGCATAAAAAAATACTGAAGTGCATTGAAGTGGATATAAACCAATTATCCAATAATACCAACAAATAAATAATTGTCCTTTTGACACAAGTCTGCTTTAAGGCTGTCACTTTATATTCCATGTTTGAATAACCGATCAAATATCCATAAATACAAGGGCGTAACCATGGTATAGATATTGGGGGGGGGGGGGGGGGGGGGTCCAAATGTGAGTCCTTCCCCAGATATTATTGTTTCAAGTGCATTTCCCACAATTTAAAATGTCCATATATTGATAAATATTTGCTCCTCTAGAACATAGTTTTGAGGAATGCATTGGCCATTTGAATTAACATTTCAAGAACAGTCTGAAATTTCTCTGACATAGCAGCAAATAGGATGGCCTCCAGTGAGGAAAACTTTCATACCTAAAGCGTGTTGGTTTAAATATTGTGATTGAAACAACAAGATGTACTATGAACTTTTAAGTAAGTCAAAGTGAATTAACATTTTGTTGATTTGTCTCAAAATAAATTCCTGCATATTTACACTGGAAAGTTTTGTGAACGAAATCATAGATTAAATAAAAATTAAATGTTAAATCTTGGTGTTAATTGACTACCAGGCAACAAAACACATAAACAAGAGATGCCTGAGTCCGGCCTGAGTGATATGGTTGAAAAGTCTATCACAATAGTTAAGTTTCATATCCAAACTGCTTGATAGTGGAAAACGTTGACCTCTAATAATGACATGTACGTTTTTAGTACTTATGAAATATAGACAAAAAACATTTCACTTCTTTAATTTGAACTTAACCACTTTGTCGGGTAATAGTTAACATAACATTACAGACTTACAATTCATTGGCCTGTGCAATCTATTAAAATTCAAAACAACAACTCTGCTATAAATTCATATTTTATAAAGCTCCTGCATTTTAATTTTTGTTGAAGTTGATACAGATTGATAATACTTCGTTTTCTCTATTATATAAAAGTGCTCCTAATATTGTCCACTCAATTCAAATACATGAGAGGGGCTCTTCTCTGGATGTGTGTGGCTGGTCTTTTTTTTTTTCCTCTACACTGCTCCCTAACAGGTCAAAACAACATAGAACTGTGTATAAAACAAGTAATAAGTAATCTATTTTAGAAAAAATTTAATAAATGTGTTGGCAGTAACAGCAATGAGTAGGCCAGTTCCCTCTGATGCCCTTTTGTATTGATTAAAAGAATACAATGAATGAATAAATGTAAATAATATAATGAATGGATGAAAAGTAACTGGTCCACATGACTGCATAGATTTTAAATGAAATAGGCTAACTAAAATTTGCTGTAATCTGAGATCAGTTTTGTCTCACGTAATGCCCTCATACTCATTCCTGTTACCCATTTTTATTTTTGTTACAAAATGTTTTTTTTCTGATTATTTAATTGTTACTTCAAAAATAAAGAAAATAAACTGTATTTTTACATTTATATTAGTTCCAACAGCTGTCTGATTGCTTAACACTAGCAAGACTGGAGTTTTTGGGCACTCCTTAAAGAACTGAAGAGGGATCATTTGATCCCTTGCCCTGGAATGCGGTGGCCGAGCCTTGGTCTTCATGTGATGTGATTCTGAGGCTGGGCTGATTCTGAATCTGATCTATTTGAATGACATCAAGTTAGTTTATTTACAAAAATATTTACAAAATAATAATATTTATAATAATAATAGTAATAATAATAATAATAATAATAACATTATATATATATATATATATATATATATATATATATATATATATATATATAGATATATATATATATAGATATATATGTGTGTCCATACATATATATATATATATATGTATACATATATATATATATGTACACATACATATATATATGTACACATACATATATATATGTACACATACATATATACATACATACATACATACATATCTATATCTATATCTATCTATATATATATATATATGGCATGCCGTTTAGGAAATTAAAATATATATATAATAAAGTTGGAATTTATGGAATAAAACTCTGAATACATAAATTAAGTCTGGCTATATTGAATGAAAGGAATGAAAGTCTGAAAATATAAAATGAAGTCTGAATATATTGAATGAAACTCTGAATATATTGAATGAAAGTCTGAATATATGGAATGAAAGTCTGAATATATGGAATGAAAGTCTGAATATATGGAATGAAAGTCCAAATATATTGAATGAAACTCTGAATATATGGAATGAAACTCTGAATATATGGAATGAAAGTCTGAATATATGGAATGAAAGTCTGAATATATTGAATGAAACTCTGAATATATGGAATGAAGTTGCCAATATAGAAAGTGGAACTTAAAAGTCCATTTTACGCGCGTCATTTGTAAAGTGGCTCCGTGTTGCAGAGATGGCAGAGAGAAATGAGCGAGGCAGCACTATTAAGTTATGAAGAGGTTATCGACAACCTGGCCAATGAATGCTCTGGACTAAATAAGTGCAAATATGAGCAGTCGTGTTGAACACCGCTTCAATGAAAAGGAAATTTGTTCGCTTTTCCACCGTGGACCTGGTGCAGCGAAGTCCACCGGGCAAGTAGTCAAAGCAGATCAAGCCACGCTTCGACTGTGGATTCACTGCACCCGGTGCATTGACCAGGATGTTTATAACCTCTTAATTCCTTAGTATTGCAGTCACTACATTTCGCGCTGCCTCATTCATTCGGACGCTGTTCTGTTAACTGTGCGGAAAATTACTTCTTAGGTTTCACTTTCTATATTCAGACTTCATTTTATATATTCTGACTTTCATTCCATATATTCAGAGTTTCATTCCATATATTTGGACTTTCATTCCATATATTCAGAGTTTCATTCAATATATTAAGAGTTTCATTCCATATATTCAGAGTTTCATTCCATATATTCAGAGTTTCATTCCATATATTCAGACTTCATTTTATATATTCGGACTTTCGTTCCATATATTCAGAGTTTTATTCCAAATATTCAGACAACATTCTATTTCTTTTTTTTTTTAATTTCCTAAACGGCATGCCATATGTATATCTATCTATCCATCCATCCATCCATCCATCCATCCATCCATCCATCCATCCATCCATCCATCCATCCATCCATCCATCCATCCATCCATCCATCCATCCATCCATCCATCCATCTATCTATCTATCTATAAGTATGTATATATATTCAAAAAAAAAAAAAAAAAAAAAAACAATAACATTTAAGCTTTCAAGGGGAAGATCAGAGTCAGAAGCAATGAAGTCACAGTTACAGTTGCTGGAAAACCTAGTTCTTCCTTTTTGGAAAATTACCCTTGGTTACCTCAAATTCATGTAAAACTGTGATTCACACCTCTTTCTCCCAACCTCACCCCAGAGCTGCTCCCCTAACAATCTGCATTCAACTCCCAGCAAGAAGCTGCCACATTATTAGCATACTGGACAGACCACATTCCATGGCAGGGGGGATCAAATGACCCCTCTGTAGTCACCAAAGGTATAGGGATCAAATGATCCCTCCTTAGTCCTTCTAGTGTTAATGAACTACATGCTCAATCTTTGGATTACATTTATTTTTTATGTCCTATAAAGGAAAAGTTTTGATTTGCATTCTCAGAAAAATACAACTCTGGTAAAAATAATCATCTTTTGTCATAAATATTAGTATTTTCATCATATAACCAACCATTTTTTCTAAATTAACTCTTTAACTCGATAAAAAGAACAGCACGCACTGATGAAACAGTTCAAATGGACCCCTTTTAAAAGTTTCCCCCACCACAATTAAGCCTCCGGATCAGATCAGATAGTTTTCCATTAAATTCAATTTGTGATATTACACCATACTTGCCAACTTTGAGACCTCAGAATTAGGGAGATTTTCAAAAGGGGGGGCAGGGGGTGGGGGTGGGGGGGTCATATACAAACAAAACAAGAACAATGAAATACTTGAATTTCACAGAGTTCATTTATTGGACAAAGAAAATAACAGTCCACAGTAACAAAGTAATGTCACATAGCAAATTTAAGAGCTGTCCACAGCACTCATGCAAAAGATGGTAAATAAAAAAATGTCTTAATTAAATAAATAAATAAAACCCAAAAAAGGCATACATTGCATAGATTGGTGGTTCATCTATGCAATGTATGCTCAATAAATAAAAATACAAACAAAAAAGGCATGCATTGTACATACAAAATGTGCACGTAGCATATCCCGTCCCCTTCGCGCTGTCCCGGATAAACAGGAATTCTCTTTTCCACTCATTTTGGAATTTACACGAGTACTTTCTCTTCTTACTAATCTCTTCTTCTGCATCTTCTTCTTCTTATCTATCCATCTATCTATCCATCTATCCATCTATCCATCTATCAGTATATGTATATATTCAAAAACAAAAAATGTAGCAATATTGATGTCTGGGTGGAAAATCGGGAGAAATTTGTGAGAATTGTGGGCCCGGGAGATTTTCGTGAGGGGCACTGAAATTCGGGACTCTCCCGGGAAAATCGGGAGGGTTGGCAACCTTGTATTACACTGGATCCGCTCCGGCGCGGTCGGGCTGGTTCACAACCATCCTTTTTTGTCGGCACTGCGGTGCTGAAGTTTTCATGCATGTAATTCAGCGGAGGGCAGATCGAGTAGGACCAGAAGTTGTGCACTGAAACTTCCTAAAAAGGCCCTGTGACTTTCGAAATAAACCAAACTATCTCAAAACCAGATCGCGGTTAACTTGACTACAAAAATAAACCGACATAATAAGCGGAGCCAGACCAGGAGTCAACAGGTTTGGGGTTTTACAGGCCTTTTATGAATGAATAGAGGCTTATCAACGGAGTGGGAAGCGTGGGAACTCCTCGGTCTGTGACTCCAACTGTCTGTCAGATGATGAACGCAGTGATAAGCGATATTTCTTCATATTTATTACAACATTGGAGCAGTCTTTTTGACCATGACACTACTTTTTGCGTGTCTAGTAGCTTACCGTCTGAAAAAAGGCGAATGTCCGCCTGTTGGTCCTGCTTCCTTCATTTTGTCCCAACCTCCAATTGTTTCTAATCCTTAATGACCACCAGTGACAGGCGAACTGAGCGGTTTTTCAAATATGTAAAATATTGAGTGTGGCAACACATCAGGCCTGGAGCAGTGGACCGCATCCATCCAACGGAGGGCGCTGTGAGTGCAGCTTGACCCTCAGACACATCCGCTGCTCTCTTGACCTCAGTAAAAAAGAGTTTCTACTTCGAGCGGACATTAACAGCTGTGAATATGTTCTGAGGGGAGCTGTGTGGAAGTAGTTTGAACACTGTTGATGGCAAACTTCAAATCAAAGACCAGGCTGTGTTTTCTGCAAAATACAATTTAGTCACTCGCTGTTATTTGCGGGTCAGCCGTTGGCTTTTCATCCAAGCCATAGGGTCGAGTGCAGCAGCGCTTTGTCAAGAGTTTAACCCTGTGTGACTGCATTTTTTTCAGCAGGGTCTTTACCAAAAGGGGGGGGATCGAATATCTACTATTATTTAGGTTTGATTTTTAGGAAA
Source organism: Scarus forsteni (assembly GCA_036419115.1). Lineage (NCBI taxonomy): Eukaryota > Metazoa > Chordata > Actinopteri > Labriformes > Labridae > Scarus > Scarus forsteni. The sequence continues at coordinate 852,053 of JAZDUH010000431.1, forward strand.
AGTGACAGCCTTAGTCTGCTCAGCCACAGTCACACGCAATTACATAGTTGATTTTATCATTGCGTCACACGGTACTATTCGGCCTTGCTATTACCTCACTCCACTATTAGGCCAAATATATTCGGCCACCGAATATTCAGTGCATCCTTATAAATAACCATGTAGAATAGTTGATAAATGCTGTAACTGGAAAGTAACAATGAACATTATAATGGTTGACAAACAAGCAAAATAACCTATTATTTTATTACACAATAAACTGTTGACCAAGGATACAGTTAAAAGAAGACTTCTTAAAAAAACCTGTGTGATACATATTTATGTAGTCACAGAGGGATTTGTGTGGACCTGACATGTATTATTGAAATGCCCCTAGGCCTGAGTATGAGCTGTAACAGAGTTCAGGACCTGCATGTGTCACACTGACACCACTTCTGTGAGGCATTATTCCTGGGAGACCTTTATAAACCAACCAAACCATAAACCATTCTTCCAGAAGCTTGGGTTTAGTGTTCTAAAAATATATGTTCACATTTAAAATGAGAGCCACAGACAATTCGGAAAACTGTGACTAATATTTGCTCAAGCACTCTCCACAGGAGAGACTCGTTTCCTACACAACACATGTTCCTCACATACAGTTATTTTTTGATCGGAGGTTCCAGGAACTTCCCTCATAAGGCTCAGTTATGCTTTCTGCAGTTCACGCTGACACAAACTGCCTTGAACTTGTGGCGTGGAAGTGCTCTGCATTTTTATGCTTTGTGTGGCTCTCTCTTGGCCACAGACCAATCTTCTCCTTGGAGCAGTGTCTCCAAGTAAAAGAGATTCTCAATATGAAAACCATGAGGAGTTGTTTTTTCATGGTATTAGGACACAAAAGGAGATGAGAGGTCTGTATGGAGAAATCCAGAGAGGGGATGCCTCATTTCCACCAAGTGCTCTGGTTTGGTTCAATAAGTTTGGTAAATAGTGGAGCGGTTAATCCTGATCTTGTCTGCATTTCCACGGCCAGCTGTACCTTCACTTGAGGGTGGGGAAATAAGCCTGAGAGTTAGGCCCACCCCAGTAACATAAATGACAACTGCACAATACTGTGCAGGTCTACAGAAGAGCACAACTGTAAGCAAAGAGATACAACAAGGACCTCCAAAACTCCAGTTCTCTGTGGAGCATCGTTTCATTCTTTACAGCAGAAGCAAGAGAGCTCATTTCAACATGGTGAGGTAAAATTTTCATTTCAACTGCAGTCACATGGGTGCTTTTAGCTTCGCCTTCTAGGGTTGGTTTGGTATACTGGGGAAGACAAAAACTGGGTCAATTATTTGGGCACCGTTTCTCCTTATCTGGCAGTGTTGACACCAGTAAATGTGCCGTACTAAGCCAATCTAAACCTGACTGATGGAAGAAATGCAGCTTAATTGTTTTGTGAGGACAATGCAGAGATGTATGACGAAGTTTGTGTTCATCTGAGAATTAAAAAAAAAAATACACAGTATGCCTATTGAATAAGTTTCAACTACTGGCTGCAGTAGATCCTTTAAGTTCACCATATTGCTGGGGTCCCTGTCCACATCTGTTAAAATCTGCTGCATGTTTACAGCCAGGTGAAAACCATGGCATGGCTGATTTCTGACTTGTTGGCCGTGCAGACACTTACACCACCGCAACACTTGTGGACGAGTCAGTCATAAAACAAGCATAACGCAAAGGTCAGACATCATTTTGTCATCTGATGCAATGGTCTGTATGTTGGATTGGGGCCAAAATGGACTACATGACTGACATGGACTGCACATGGCTTCTGTTGTTCTTTGCAAATATTATGATAAATGAGTTGCCTCTGATGTGTTTTCCAACATTTCTCTCTTTACAGTCTGATCTGAGCTCCTCTACAACAAATCTTAAAGGCAGAGTTCTCATTGGTCAATGTCTCTGATGTGAAGGGATCATTGCAGGCAGGACAAAAACAAACAATCAGGACTTCATGCTGTAGAGCCATGAGATGTCCCAGACTGGTCAGATGGAAGTGATTTTTGTGGCTGACAGGTTTCGTAGGTCCACTGAACTTGATATTTTTGTTTCAGGTCGGCTGTGCTTGATTTTATTTACCCCTGCTTTCTTGTTCCTCAGTCAGCTCACTTCTTAATTAGCTACATTTAGTTCCACGTAACAATTCAGAGTTATGCTGCTTTGCAGATCCTGCACAAAGCACGTTAGATAGTGGTCTTATAAATTTGGTAAGCACTCTATCTATCTATCTATCTATCTATCTATCTATCTATCTATCTTTAAATATACAGTATATTTATGCATATTAGGGGTGTCTCGATACAATTTTTTCACCTCTGATACCATACAGGTATTACAGCCTTGAGTTTTGTCCAATACCGACATCGATCCGATTTGATATCAACAGGAATCATAAATACTTTTGTTGCTTATTTTGTAATATGGACTGTAAGAAAAGGCCTGATCAAGCAATAGTAGGTATGAGAAAAACTGACCTATTTGCTATTAACCAATAGGTTCAATAAATTTTAACCATGAACATAATATGCTACAATTAAATAAAATAAATGAAAAATAAAGTAGAAGACCCTGAAAAGTAACCCCAAGAAATTCAATTAAAACAAAAACACATATTTTTAAATAGCAAAATAACCACTGTGTTTAACTTAAGCATAAGCATATTCTACAACTGAATCAAATAAATCAAAAATTATTTTACATGCAGGCCGATATAATCCAATATTTGTTGTTTTTGCTGATATCAGACTGATATCTGGTATTAATATCAGATCAGGACGCCCCTAATGTTTATGTAGTATTTTGGATGGTACTCACAAAGATAACTTATTGTGAAGATAGCCTTCATTTTCACCTCTCTCTCTTCTCAATGAAGAAGGTAGGTAGATGTTTCAAAGAAGGAAAGGAAGGACATAATTTGTGCTGTTGTGCCCATCTGTAAACATAGGTTTTATAAGCAGTTTTCAGTTATCAGTGGTTACATTTATCTTAAATTACTGACCTGAGACTTTCTAGTGCGCAGTGTGGACTCTTGAGTCCTTCAGCCAGTAACTTCACTCCTGAGTCCTGAAGGTCGTTGTTACTCAGGTCCAGGGGCCTGTACTACGAAGCTGGATTTTAGTCATCCAGGATGACTCTGCGACATCTTGCTAAACTTCACCGGATCTCCGTCATCCAGGTCTGCTGTACTGCGAGGCTCGTTGTCAACTCGATAAGTGAATCCGGCTGGATCTGTGCGCGCACACATAAAATGGGTGTGGTTAGCGACCCCGGAGCATTTTCCTTTTTTTTTTTTTCCCTTGTCTGCATTATCTTTACAGCTGAGCACTGTGTCTGGTGGCAGCGTTGGAAAGACTAATGCAATTTTTTTTTCTAGCAGTGAGAGATATGTGAATATGATTCACTGCTATAGTGACCATCACCAGCCCTCCCTGTAGGCTACTCCATCATATAAAACTTTATTTAACCCCTGATGGGAGCTGAGGGGGAGGGCCGTGCCCAATGTTGGGGAAGTTACTTTTAAAAAGTAGTGTTTGCTCGTTACTCATTACATCTGAAAAAAGTAACTCTTTACTTTACTTAGTTACCCTCTATGAAGAGTAACTTCTCAAGTTACTTTTCCGTTACTTTTACATTGCTTGATCATGGACAGAACCCCATACGTGTTCCTAAATGTGAAGGCCTACAAAAAGCTCTACTACAGAGAACATCACAATTTTTTGTGCTCTTTATTTTACAAAATGTCACATACCCGAATGAGAGCTCCTGCCTAGTGTTTCCACATTTTGCTTCTGAAATAAGCAACCTGGTCAATAAAAATAAGCCCAAAATAAGCAACCACCAGCTATTTCCTTTCCTAATGTGATATACTACTTTTTAAAAAGAGAAGTCTACACAAAGTGTGTTAATTTTCGTCTACATTACATTTCAATATCACAGTGCTAAGTATCTATTCAAGAAAAGACCGTCGCTTATCACAAGCAGACCTGGCAACTTTGGCTCTGGAGCATGCGCCATGTGCGTGAGTGTGTTTGGGGGCGTGCATATAGCCAGGAAACAAGGAAGTGGACAAACTACCTACCTCAGTCGTGTTTTCCTTTATGTTAGGAGCTGGAAGATAATCAGGGGGATACACACAGACTTAAGAACCCCAAGAAGCAACTTCACGTCTAGAAACAAGCCAAAAAAAACACAACCTGCGGCCGTGACTCAGGAGATTTTCAGCCTTTAGACGCTTATAACGAGAGGACTTGGCAACGCTGCTCGTGTCTGTGCAGCTGAGAAGGCAGCTTCAGTGTCAGATCTGTCCGAGGGAAATGTAACATCGTGTTGCATTAAAAAAGGAACTACGTTTCGTTACCAACTTTTCAACAGTAGCGCGTTACTTCACTTTTTACCCGAAAAAGTAGTTTCGTTACTGTAACGCGTTACTTTCTAACGCGTTACACACAACACTGGCCGTGCCACACCACAGTGTGAAAGAAGGGGAAATAGTGACAGACAAGACAGGACAAGACAAGACAAGACAACTGGGAGAGGAACAAACATGTACTGTAGCTAGTTTAAGATAGTAGTTCAAGTGCTGTGCTGATGTAAGTCCATACTGGAAGTATGTGGTGTGTATGAAGAGGGTGGCTCATGTGTAGAGTGGGAGGGGGGGGAGTGGGATGAAGACCCTGGTTCGGGTAGTGGAGGTGGAGGGGAGGTTAGGAGAGGGATGAAGACCCTGGTTCGGGTAGTGGGTGTGGGAGGGGGGTAGGGAAGGGATAAAGACCCTGGTTCGGGTAGTGGGTTAGGACAGGGAGGGTTGGAACGGGATGAAGACCCTGGTTCGGGTAGTGGGTGTGTGGGGAGGGTGGGAGTGGGAAGGGGATGAAGACCCTGGTTCGGGTAGTGGGTTTGGGAGGGGGGGTAGGAAAGGGATGAAGACCCTGGTTCGGGTAGTGGATCAGGGAAGGGAGCCAGGGACACCAGAAATGTGGGGTCTTGATAGTAGGGGTGGTGTGAGCCTACATGAATAAGAGATGGACTGGCATGCATCCCAGGATGTGAGAAGACGTGTAAGAGTACCCGACTCAGCATATTCTGACGGGGTCTATCATGTCTCTTCGTTAGTCTCGACAGGAGCTTGAGTATCTGTATATGCATGCATGTGAGGTGGTCACCGAATACCCGAGTAGTTGCCCAAACCCAGGGAAAACACGGCCATGGGCGCCCCCTGGGCCACCAGGGCAACTGAGACCCCCACACAGTCCCCAAACTACCAGGCCCAGGGACAGCCCCAGGACCCAAGGGGGCACAGACCCCCCCCCCCCCCGGCCGACACCAAAGACAGCACCCAGGGCCCAGAGCGGCAGCCCTCTGCAGACAGCACCCGCCTCCCGACCACCCGACCACCCGCCCACCCGGCCCCAAGCCCCCCCCCGCCCCCCGCCCCCAGCACCCTGCCACCCCCACCCCCCCGCGGCAGGCCGGGGGCCCCAAGCCACCCAGGAGCCAGACCCCCGGGACCAGACCCCTCCCCAGAGGGGGGGCCACGAACCACAGCTAGGTCAGGTGGGGTGAGATGTGGGTGTGTAGCGGTGGGGTCGAAGTCGCCGCCCGCCCCCCAGAAAAGCCGAGGCCATGAGAAGCGCCGGAGACCGCTGCCCAAGCGCCGGAAAGAGGCCCCGCGGCCACCCGCACAGGACAGCAACCCCGAGGCAGCCCACCATGCTGAGGCCCCCAGTGAGCAACAGGCCGAAGCATTTTCCACAATGGAGAAGAGAGCAGCCTACTTCACGGCGGAGGAGCAGCAAATAATCCTGCAAAAGTATGAGGAGTACCGCAGTATTATCCAGGCCAGGAGCAACACGGTGAAAAACATGGCCCTACATTTTCCAGAAACACAAATCGCTTAAAATGTAATAAAGAACTCGTCCACATTAAACCAAAATTATGTATTAACTTTTAAATGGTGATGAATCATTATCTTTTTTATTTTAAATGTAATATAATTAGCCTTAATATAATATTTAATTTCACTTTTAGGGTACTTTGGATCTAAAACAACATTTGTCCCATTGTCATGATCCACCGCTGGACAGTGTAAAACATTTCCTCTTTTTTGTTAATAGAAATAATAAATGGACAGTGTTGATAACACTGGGATAAATCTATGATTGAAATTAAACGTAAATTAGATATTTAAAAATATTTCTTCAAACTAAATCATGTCTCTCAGTTTCATGGTGTTACTACCAAAATTTGGAGATCATATTACATTAGACAACATTTAAGATATGATGATTACTTATGTAGGTCAATTGTAATTGAACTTTAAACCAAAATTATTGTTACTTGACTTTATCCATAATAAAGTTCAGTACAATTATCAGCATGTGTTGTCTTTTATCAGAAGTAAACATCCTCGGATCAAACGTTATCACTGACATTGAGAAATAATGTGAAATAGTTTGAATTAACCAAGTTACTGTTTTATTTCATGGAGTTTTGTCAGCAGTCTTTAGATATTGTGATATGTGCCTTTAGATTAATTTTATTGCATTCATGAATCTTGGGATTGTAACCTAAAATATGTTACCACCAATGACAGAAATAGCATAAAAACAAGAACGATTTTTCTATGTGTCCATTATTGTTGCTAAAACATCATGGTCAACATACTAATAAATACTCTACATTTGTCTAAATGCAATTAATTTTTTTAACTTGTTTGACCAGGAAAATCACATTCATATTTTCAAAATGACCTGAGTGCATTATTTGCCACGAAAGGCTCCAGCAGGTCACAGATGTATAGAAGTCCCTCCCGTGAAAATCTGTACCTCTCGTACAAGATTTCTTCTGGTAAATCAAGCCAATTACTTCTGTCACGAAAAAAAACGCTCCCGACGAAGCGCTCCTCTTGGCAGAAATGGGCAAGCCCTTTTCCAAGACAGCAAACTGGTGACTGTGCGGTCTTTTATGCCCGCCTGAGAGAACCGATTGGCCAGCGGGCAGTCTGTCACACCCCGTGAGCTCTTATCCTGGAACTTAACCTGCTCCGGACCAGGTTTGGCGTTCAGCATCAGTTACATGCTGGATAAAAAGAGATCCACATTCGTAGTGCTGAAAATCCGAAACTTATCCAGGAAGTTATCTCTCTAAGAGCTAATCCAGCTTCGTAGTACAGGCCCCAGATCTCTGAGGCTGGACGATGAGCTGTTTAGGACTGAAGACAGAGCTCCACAGCTTTTCTCTGAGAGGTTACAGCCACTAAGCCTGCAGAGACAAACAACAGTGAGTTGCTCCAAGCTCATCTGGAAGAGGTGGACTTGGCTCACCATGGAACCCTGGAAGGGTTTGTTTGCCATGAGGACACGATCACCCAACTGACACAAACAGGGTGGCGAGTTACCTCATAACACTGCTGGAGTAAATGCAGCAGCAGTAATAATGATTATGTAGTGGGAGCAGAGGCTCCAGGTTTGGTTTTCTCCTTTGCTGCACTTGAATGCAGCCTCCTGGAAGTAGGTCAACTCCTCCCCCTTAATTAGCTGAACCATGTATAAAGCACCTGTGACCACATGGCTCCCCTTTTGTCTTGCCTGCTTGCCACTTGGTTTGTGTTGAGGTAGGTTGAGAATCAAAGGATTTCAGGCTGGTTCCAAGTAATTGTGCATTTGCTTAGAATTAACAGTTTGACTGGTCCTTACATAGTTCCTCCTGTCTGCGTGTCTGCCTCTTTGCCTTGTGGGAGCTCTGGTTCTGGTTCACTGAGGTTGGTTTATCCAAACATCAAGCCTTGCTGAGATGTAACAATTTTTCAAAGAACTCATGTTACCTCTTTTATCTAGCCTGTTTTCTGCTGGCCTTCACCTGTGGCACAAGACTTGAAACCTGGCTCTCTATCATTGTCCCAGTGAGCTGGCGAGTGGGTCAAACTAACTAGGGTTAATTATATGTTATAAATGAGTTGTTATATGTAATGCATTTATTTTCTGTATTTCAGGCCGGGTATCGGCTGCTGTTTTGCCTGTAAAGTTGTTGTAGCTTTTAGGTATCTTTTATATTGGACCAACTGGTTTAGATTTTTTCTTTGTTTAATACTTTTGTTGTTTCCTTCTACAGTGAAGTGGTTGCCGGCTGTGGTGGAGGCTAGGCACTCTAGGTGGTTCCCTGCACTGTCTTGTAGTGGTAAGCGCACCGGGACACTATAGTCTTGCACCTGTTTGCTGTGAGTTCACGAGTGGTGAGTAGTTGCACTCCTGGAACACACCCATTGATGTTAGGCTGCCTCCCCTCTGCTGGCACCCCTCACTTCCTCTTTCAGTGTTTAGGATTTTTAATTTGCTTGTGATTGGAAGTGTCATTTTAGCCCCCAAAACAAACTATTTATATTGTAATAAACTTTGATATTTTCTTAAATTGACTATTTTACTTTTTTTTACAGCAATAACTAACCCCCTTTCTTCAGATACTTCCAGTCTTAATAATCAATAAAATTTACAATTTTTTTTGGAACCATGTCTCTGTCTTAATTCAGTTGTTGAACTTGTGTTGCCTTTGGCTTATTGAGGTGTTCATTTAGTTCCTGGGGCACACTTCCCCAGTGGCGTTGTCGGGTCAATTTGGTTGTCAGGTTGTTTTCCTATTTAGCATACACCAGTGTTTAAGGGTCCCACCCTACCACAATTACATCACAGCTACCAGGAAACCAGGCAGATAAAGTACAAATTCAAATGTTTTTGATCCCTCAGACACTTTCTGTGTACAGGCACCACTTACTGGGACAATAGTAACTTAACATTTCTCACAACCTCAGCAGGTCATCACAGGACTCATCGACTGATCTGAACACTTATTAGTTCCCAGAATTTAGTCCAGGGGCCTGTTGCACAAAAGTAGGATTCAGACATCCGGGCTAAATGATTAAGCCTGGCTCATTGAATCCAAAACAAGGGGGTTCAGGCTTATTTGGTTGCACAAAAGACCAAGTGAAGATAAGAGCACAGAGATTCTTCAAGCCAGGTGTAATCCATCCTGGATCAGTGCGGGCACACGATTACTTCAACAGACCCCGCGATCGACCACAGAATCACGGATTCACCATGACAACAAGAGCGGCATGCTTGTCTCCGTCGAAGCAGGAATTCCTTACTGAGGCATATTAGGAGGTAAAAGACCTAATTAAAAAAGAGAAAACGTCGCCACAGCGACACAACGACAGGAAGCTCTGCAAACCGCCTGAATGTACAATAGTGCACTAATAAACACTCCGCTGAAACATCATGATATCGATTCAAATAGTTAAAGTCTCCAGAATCAAAGTTGTGCCCTTATATGAATTTGTTGAATTGCATGTGAAACTGAAATTGAAACAACTACATTTACTCCTTATGCTGCATGCTGCTGTCGAATAATGTGTCCAAGTGTGCACCAGTTTGCGCGTGCATGCAGAGCCGTATCTTAAGTCGGGCCCTAAATGAGATTTTTTATACGATGCCTCCCTCCATCTGTGATTTATGTAGGAAGTTATTTTCCAAAATTCTATAAAAACCAAAATTAAAAAATCTATATAACTCAGTGCAATTCTTTTTTTATACCAATTGTACTACCTGCCCTATCAATATTTAATGCCAGAAAGCTATATATCCCTGTTCAAACTGTACTTCAAAGTTCAGTTCCCCAGCCAACCCAATGGTGGGTCTGGGTAAATAATGTAAGTACTTTATAAATGAAAATGGATTTATAGCATTTTGGAAAAGAGCTCTTCATATGCTAATATGAATAATAATAAAACAAAAAATTCTGAAATAAATACCATCACCACAAAATAAAAACCCTTTAAATAGGCGAACAAACATTGTAATAAACTGTAGCTAAATAAATCAACATCAAATACTTTAAATGACCATGTAGTTAGCATTAAAAGTAACTCCAGCATTTACAATATGCAATAACTGTACACTGAGATTTAAATCATTGTGAGCTTTTCCAATTTAAAAGTTAATAGTAATCATTAGTTTTAATTTAATTATACTGAGAGTGTTTTGTTTCACTGTTTCACTTATGATTTGATTTTGGTATATGTTTTGATTCTGTGCTTTGTATGTTGAGCTCTGTGTAACTTCAGTTTTTAAGGAGCTGATGGTTTACCTGTTCTGATTTATCCTTATGCACTAAACACCATGTGACTCTTTGACTTTTACAGTAAGTAATATGGGATGTATTCTATGGATAACTCTTATCTAATGATTGTAAAATCATGTAAAATCATAATTTCATCTTAAATCACTGCAGTTAATGATGAGAAATGTTCAAATAATGACAGTAGGTCTTGTTTAATGTGATAAAGATGTGTGGTGGGCAGTGGAATAAAAATTGGTTTCCGTCTGTGGGGACTGCTGACTGAGAAAAGGGATGAGATTAAATAAATCCTGGAACTTAGCCTGGTCTGGAGCAGGCTAGAGCTAAAGAATAAGTCTCCATGGTAACATATATCAAAACATATCCCACTTCCCCCTATCCGGCTTTTGTGCAGCCAGATCATGGATTAATTGATCCAAGATAACCAAGATATCCCGGCTTAATCCCTTATCCTACTTTCGTGCAACAGGCCCCCAGGTCATTCAAGCTGGACTTTTCATACTTTTTAAATCTGCTCTCTATTTTTCCAGATCACTGACAGTTTCTCACTTCAATGGTGTAATAAGTTACCATGCTATCTGGTGTCCTCTATGCTCCACTGCAGGGACCAGCAAGCATTAAAAGCCTCTCTTCTTCACACACTGACTTTGTTTACATTTATATTGTAGGATGTTTCAGACACTTTATGCGCATGTAAATCTAAATAATTGTTTAAAAGACATTTAGCCTACTCCACTAAACATCTTGTTTGTAAAAAGCTTAGCCTGCTAGTTTCTATTCCCTAATGCAAAGCTTCAGCAAACTTTAAGTCACATAAACACTGGCTCTGGTGTAATGACATATGGCCAGCACACCTTTGTGTATGATTTGATCTGTCTGAAAATAATGCAGGGAGACCATTATACAGTTCAAAACAAAGATGTAGATGTGTTTTTTCATCTGAATCAGAACAAACAGCTGCACTGTGGTGTCTCTGTGTGTACTCACACAGCTTTGTTTGAGAATTTGATGACTGGTAGCAGCCTCTGGAGAGCCTCGTCTGAAGTGGAGTATTTCTTCAGGTCAAACACATCCAAGTCTTTTTCAGTCGACAGCAAGATGAAGACCAGAGCGGACCAGTGAGCTGAAGAGAGTTCATCTGCTAAGAGTCTCTCAGATCTCAGGGCCTGCTGGATTTCCTTCACCAGAGAACGATCGTTCAGTTAATTCAGACAGTGGAACAGATTGATGCTCTTCTCAGAGGAGAGATCTTCACTTATCTTCTTCTTGATATACTGCACTGGATTTGTCGGTTTACTCCCCTCAGCCGGTGGCAGCAGACCTTGAAGGAGAGCCTGGTTTGTCTGCAGGGAGAGACCCAGAAGGAAGTGGAGGAACAAGTCCAGGTGTCCATTTGGACACTTTAAAGCCTGATCCACAGCACTCTGGTAGAACCGTGTCTTTGCAGCTGTTAGACTTTCCATGTGAGAATCACTGGATGTGATTTTCTCATCTACGAGCAGATTGACTCCAGTGGTTGTGAATATCAGGTGAACATGAAGAGCAGCCAGAAACTCCTGAACGCTCAGATGGACGAAGCAGAACACCTTGTCCTGGTACAGTCCTCTCTCCTCTCTAAAGATCTGTGTGAACACACCAGAGGTCAGTGGGGCTGCTTCAGTATCAATGCCACACTCTTTCAGATCTGATTCATAGAAGATCAAGTGTCCTCTCTGCAGCTGCTCAAAAGCCAGTTTCCCCAGAGACTTGATCATCTCTCTGCTTGTGTTATTCCAGTGAACATCTGTCTCAGCTCCACCATCATATTTGACATTCCTCCTTTTGGTCTGAACCACCAGGAAATGGATGTACAGCTCAGTCAAAGTCTTGGGCAAATCCTCTGCTTCTCTTGTTTTCAACACATCCTCAGAGACCGTAGCAGTGACCCAGCAGAAAACCGGGATGTGGCACACGATGTGGAGGATTGGGGACATCTTGATTTGGGAGATGGTTCTGCTAGCTTGTTTCTTATCTGTGAACCTCTTCCCGAAGTACTCCTCCTTCTGCTGGTCAGTGAACCCTCTGACCTCAGTCACCTGTCTACAAACTCAGACGGGATCTGATTGGCTGCTGCAGGATGTGTGGTGATCCAGAGGCGAGCAGAGGGAAGCAGGTTCCCCTTGATGAGGTTGATCAGCAGCACATCCACTGAGGAGGGCTCTGTGACATCAGTCAGGACTTCACTGTTGTTGAAGTCCAGAGTAAGCCGGCATTCATCCAGACCATAAAAGATTAACAAAACCTTGAGTTTTTCGAAACTTAAGATTCTTGATTTTTTAGTTTCTGCGAAGAAGTGACAAGCTCCACCAAGCTGAACCTTTTGTCCTTCAGCATGTTCAGCTCTCTGAAAGTAAATGGAAACATGAGCTGAATTTCCTGGTTGGTTTTGTCCTCAATCCAGTCCAAAGTGAACTTCTGTGTTAAGACAGTTTTGCCAATGCCAGCTATGCCTTTTGTCATCACTGTTCTGATTGGTACATCTTTTCCAGGCGAAAGCTTAAAGATGTCCTCTTGTCTTATTGTTGCTTCCGTCTTACTTTGTTTTCTGAGTGCTCTTTCGATCTGTCTGACCTCGTGTTGGTTGTTGATCTCTCCACGCTCTCCCTCTGTGATGTAGAGTTCAGTGTAGATCTGGTTCAAGAGGGTTTGGTTTCCTGCTTTAGTTATCCCCTGAAAAACATGTTGGAAGTTCACCTTTAAACCACTTTTAAGTTTATGCTGCAGACTAGCTTGAGCCGGATATCCTGAATGAACACAAAAAAATAGACAATTAAAATTTTCTAATAAGTAAGTACTGTATATGAACACATTTTTAGTGCGGGCTGATGCAGACTTTGACCAAATTGTTATCAAGGGCAAAGTCTAGCAATAAAGTCTTGTAGTCTGTCTCCAGCTTTGGAGAAATCAAAACACACTGGCAAATCACTTTACTGATTGACTGTTTGACTCACAATGTGGATTTGCTGTTCATCATGAGGCTGGGATCCACTTTCAAGATTTCCTGCTGCTTAACAGAAGGTTTTTTCTTGCCGCCATGATGGAGGGATTCATGATTGGCTATATGGATTCACGTTGGGTGTTGGATGTATATACAGTTGTGCCCAAAAGTTTACACCCCCAGCAGAATTTCTGAATTTTTGGCCTTTTCTCAGAAAATATGAATGATAACACAAAAATCTTTCTGTCACTCATGGTTAGTGGTTGAGTGAAGACATTTATTGAAAAAAAAAATAGTTTACTCTTTTTAAATCATAATGACATCAGAAACTTCAAAAATGACCCTGTTCAAAAGTTTACACCCCCTGGCAGTTTTGGCCTGATAACATGCACAAAATTTGACACAAATGGGCTTGAATGTCTACTAAAGGTAACCATCCTCTCTGTGATCTATTAGCTTGTAAACTGTGTGTGTGTATGAAAGCTCAGTGAGTTTCTGAGCTCCTGACAGACACGTGCATCTTTCACTCAGTGCTACGTTGAAGTTTCTGGTTTCTGCGTTATGGGTAAAGCAAAAGAATTGTCAAAGGATCTGCGAGAAAAGACATTTCAACTGTATAAAACAGGAAAAGGATTTAAAAAGATAAGGAACTGAGGATGCCAAGAAGCACTGTTAAAACTCTAATTAAGAAGTGGAGAGAGAGGGATTCTGTTCAAACCAAACCACGGTCAGGCAGACCAACAAAAATTTCAGCTCCAACTGCAAGGACAATTGTTGGAGATGCAAAGAAAAGCCTTCAAATAACTTCAGCTGAAATACAGGACTCTGAAAAAAATTGGGGTGGATGTTTCAAGATCCACAATAAGGAGACACTTGAAGAAACATGGGCTGCATGGTCGGGTCGCCAGAAGAAAGCCATTTCTACGCAAATGCCACAAAATATCCTGCTTACAATCCAAACAGCACAGAGACAAGCCTCAAAACTTCTGGAACAAAGTCATTTGGAGTGATGAGACCAAAATTGAACTTTTTGGCCACAACCATAAACGTTACATTTGGAGAGGAGTCAACAAGGCCCATGATGAAAGGTACACCATTCCTACTGTGAAACACGGAGGTGGATCACTGATGTTTTGGGGATGCGGGAGCTACAAAGGCACAGGAAAATTGGTCAAAATTGATGGAAGGATGAATGCAGCATGTTATCAGAAAATACTGGAGGAAAATCTACGCTCATCGGCCCAGAAGCTGCGCATGGGACGTTCTTGGATGTTCCAACACGACAATGATCCAAAACACAAAGCCAAATCAACCTGCTATTGGCTACAGCAGAATAAAGTGAAGGTTTTAAAGTGGCCATCTCAGTCTCCTGACCTCAATATCATTCAGCCAGTCTTGGGAGATCTCTAACGTGCAGTTTATGCAAGCCAGCACAAGAATTTACAGGAGCTGGAGGCTTTTTGAGAAGAGGAATGGGCAGTTTTACCATCCGAGAAAATAAAGACCCCCATCCACAACAACCACAAAAGACTTCAAGCTGTTATTGATGTTAAAGGGGGAAACACAAAGTATTAAAAACTGAGGGTATAAACTTTTGAACAGGGTAATTTTTGAAGTTTCTGTTGTCATTATGATTTAAAAAGAGTAAACTTATCATTTTTTCAATAAATGTCTTCATCCAACCACTAACCATGAGTGACAGACAGGTTTTTGTGTTATCATTCATATTTTCTGAGAAAAGGCCAAAAAATCAGAAATTCAGCTGGGGGGTGTAAACTTTTGGGCACAACTGTATTTCAGTCAGTCAACTCACGTTCAATTGTTTTATTGTTGCTGCAAATACATGTTACAGGTTTGGTGTCCAGGCTCCGGTCTCATCACTCCTTGCAGAAATGTTTACATGAAGGCAAGGAGGAGTGATGAGCAAAACATATGAGAACACCCCCAAAACATAACTGATAGGAGCCTGGCGCTGCTGAGAACTGCTATGTGTGGCTATTCCCCCCAGCGCCTGCTGTTAGAGGAATATACTACCTAGTGAACTACTATGTGTGGGCCCTGGCTTCATTGGCCGTGTCGCCATTCCCCCCAGCGCCCGCTGAGAGGAATATACTACCTAGTGAATGCAGATGTTAGCATGATGAATTGGTACATACTTAACCCCAGCACACCACCTGATATGCAGTACAGAGTTATGCAGCAATTGGATGCAATCTTTAAATGTCAAATGCAGGAACTCATGAGCTTTGAGCAGACTGGATGACTTTCTTGTGAAGTCTCCTTAGCGTTGATGTGCAGAAAAGGACCAGCGCGCCGGGGATTCTGGTGTTGAGGTAGGCAGATGAAGCGATGCGGTCATGGCTACACCAATCTTCACGGAGTGAGGGGAATAGAGTGCTGGAGGCAGGCCATGGCTCAGCAGAAACAGCGCAGATTTGAAGAGAACCAGGATCTCGTCATAGATTGTGACCATTGATGAACCAGGGGATGATTGTTGATAAGGGGGGACGATGATGCAGATTTTCATCATAGAGAAATGACAAAAGAAAAACAGTTTTAGTTTTTGCAATTTGATATAGGTGCCTTGTTGAGATCTTACGGATTTGAGTGCTTCAAGGATAAGGCATACATGTGTTTTCTATTTTCAAATCAGAAAAGCTGAGACCATGCTGTGGAATAAAATAGAGACCTGGTTGAGAGCAAACAACATTACTGGGTAAAGCTCATAAAGGGCAGTAGATTGAGGATCCTTGAGGGTCTGTATTTCGGTTGGCCAGACATCTACAAACCACTCATTGTTATAGGAACCCCCCAAGACCAGCATATGGAGCAGCGTCAGTATAAAACTGGAGAGAATCTGAAGACTCAACATAGTCAAGTAAAGAAAGAAATGCTATTTCATTCAGTGCATAGCAAAGACCACTGCAGATCTGAACAACAGCCTTCATCAAAACTGCTGTCTTTAAGATTATTTAATTATTATTATTATTATTATTTGTATTAATTTATTTTTACTATTTTTTATTACTATTTTTATTTTAGTAGTAGTAGTAGTAGTAGTAGTAGTAGTAGTAGTATTTTAATCAATTAATTTGTATTCATTTATTCTATTATTTATTTATGTTTTTTTTTTTTTTTTAATGAATTTTTTTATTTTTCCACTGTGGCTGATGGAACAGAGCAAAGGGAGTTTTCACATGTTGTCCAGCATCAAGCCTCTGAAGCCTGAAAGCCTCTGAAAGTTATTAGTATTAATATATCATCATTATCATCATCATTATTCTTATTATTTATTCATATTCATATACATATACATATACATATACATATACATATATACACACACACATATATACATATATATACACACACACACATACATATATATACACATATATACACACGTATATACATACACACAAACACACACCTATACACACATACACACACATACGTATACATATATTTCTTTATTTATTTTTATGTATTTTAATTTTATTTATTATTATTATTATTATTATTATTATTATTATTATTATTATTTATTTATTTATTTTTTCTTCTGACATTGGTTATTTATTATCATCATCATCTATTTATGTATTTATTTAGCCTTTATTTAACCAGATTGGTCCCATTGAGATTAAAACCTCTTTTCCAAGGGAGACCTGGTCAAGACAGGCAGCAGCAAAAACACAATTTGCTTACAAATACAAAAGAGAAAACAATTTACAAGCACATCATTATGGATTTAAAACAGATACATCTATGAGCCATATCACAGCTTAGCTAAAAACATCGGCATTTGCTAGAATCTGCCTCCATGTCTCTCATTTTGGATTTAAAAACATTTCAGGACACCGGCTCCTTGAGCTTTAAGTCATTCTGCAAAACACTCCAGTCTGATGGTACGAGTACCCAAAAGCCCTTTCCCAATTTCAGTTCGTGCGTTTGGGGCATAGAGCATGATAAGGTTCTGTGAACGAATTAAATATGCATTAATGTGTTTTATTTATTAGCATCTTAATTGATATATATATATTTTTTATATATTTGTAATAATAATAATTATTATTATTTTAAATAATAAATATATTTATTTATTCATTATTTATTTATTTATTCATTCATTCATTCATTCTTTATTTATTTATTTATTTATTTATTTATTTATTTATTTATTTATTCATTATTTATTTATTTATTTATTTATTTATTTATTTATTTGAGCCAGCCAGGCCTGTTAGGAACCTTGGACTGGACCAGTGGTGAGAGAACTCAAAGCATCTACTGAGGTGATTAGAAAGACCTTTGGAAAGTGCTGGCACATTCACTAGAGTTGAATTATGCTTAATATTTATTCCCGAATTTTGTAGGATGGAGCCTCCTTATACTTATTACTTTTAGAGCTGGGCAGTGGATTTGTTTGAGGTTTAAGAGCTGACAGTTTTTGCAGTGCAGTTCTTGGACAGAGGGAGGTCATTTGGGTGAAGGAACTGCAGATGGAGCAGGATATGGTTTAATGCCTGGTAGAATGTAAGCTAATAAGGATTAGGTCAACTAAAGACTAATTTAGCCTTTGATTGATTTGATATACATGGCAGCTTTGGCAGAAAAGGCTGTGGCACCCTTAAAGAGAACCACTGCAGGAAAGATCTGAATTGTGGCTAAGCAGGTGACAAATTCCTCTCTACGTTGCGGATATAATTCACAAATAGTGTCTTTAAAACACCGAAAGCCACATAAATTCTACCAAGTAAGGAACTGAACAGTCTTGGATCACTATCCTTAGCTTTACCTGTACATCTGTGGTATAAATATTACAAATTGTGAATACTGTTTATACCTTTATCTCATTCACAGTCTCATTTTAACTTAATTATTTTCTTTCACAAGGAAGTTGATGTTTCATGTTACGATCCTTTTATTTTCATTTGGTTGAATTTATTCTATGTTATTTTAATTCTGCCTCTTAATTAATTAATTAATTAATTAATTTAATTAAGTTAAATTAATGCTCCTCTATTCTAATGTCTTCATCTTATATTTCCAACTGGTATACTGTGTTCAAGAGCAACTAAAACAACCGAATTTCCCCTGGGGATTAATAAAGTATTCTTGATTCTGATTTAGAACTACTGAAACGTCTCCACAACCTCATTCTGAATCTTTGTATGCAAATTCAAACTAAACAGAATCTTCACCAGATAAATATTATGGCCTATCGAGATAAGAGCAAAGTTTGATAATAATAAATTGCTTTAAATAACTATGTAATCCAGTCGATGATTCTCCATACCTCTCAGATGAATGAAAAGAGAGAAATAAAATATGATGACACGAGCTGATGATCTAACAACCCTGAAGAAGACTTATAATTCAATCATGTGTCAGATGTTAAAGGTTACGGGAATGAGATTACCCGAAAAGATTTGATTCCTTAGAGAATCAGGAATAGCAGCAGCAGGAGGCAGAAACCAAGACCCTTGGGACTGCAGATCCCATGATTCTTGCGGCATACGGCACCCGGGAAGGCCTGCATCCAGCGAAGCGAAGGACGCGGAAGTGGACCCGGGGTGTTCATGGCGCGGCGTTGTTTTCCATTGTGTTCAGCGCTGTTTTAACTTCGAGGAGTGCAGACAGGGAGGACGCGTCTGTGGAGAAGCCGGAATCTGGCTGCTCCGCTTTGGGGGGCCGGGGCAGCGCCAGGCTCCAGTTCAGGAGGAGGGACATTGGCAGTGTGCTTTACCTGGCGCTTTACCTTCCCCCCGGGGGGAATCTGGAGTACTGCTGGATCATCTAATAATCAAAAATCTCTTCATGGCTGAGGCCGGCCGGCGTGGTGATTTTACTGGCACCAGGATGCGGTGCACTGGCCGGACGCGGGTTGTTTGCGGACGTGCGGGAGATCCGGCGAGGACGAAGCGGGATTCATTCACAAAGCTGACTTCAGGGACTGAATCTGGGTTTCGGGATTAAACTCAGCATCCTCCCATGACAGCCGAGACTCACTCACTGAATCGGAGACGACGAGACATCAGGATCACCGGAACAAAAGGTATGATGACGTTCTCATGAGAGAGCAGGTGAAAGAACACGCAGCAATCAGCGTCTGGCAGCATAGACGTTTGCCGAGCAGAGGGAGGGACCGCCAAATTGAGAGGTGGAGAGTGTGATTGGAGGATTGATGTAAGGAGTGTGACGTATGATATGTGAATGTGACATGTGACATGTAAATAGCAGCGCCGCTCGAGTTGTCTGCCTGAACTAGCTCGCAGGCTTCGCTTCATTTGTACATATATATGTATATGTGCATCTTTATATGTACAAACCCAAAACCAGTGAAGTTGGCACGTTGTGTAAATCATAAATAAAAACAGAATACAATGATTTTCAAATCCCTTTCAACTTATATTCAATTGAATACACAGCACAGACAACATACCTAATGTTCAAACTGAGAAACTTCATTTTCTATTGCAAATAATCATCAACTTAGAATTTAATGGCAGCAACACATTGCAAAAAAGTTGGTACAGGGGCATTTTTCCCACTGTGTTACATCGCCTTTCCTTTTAACAACACTCAGTAAATGTTTGGGAACTGAGGAGACCAATTTTTGAAGCTTTTCAGGTGGAATTCTTTCCCACTCTTGATTGATGTACAGCTTAAGTTGTTCAACAGTCCGGGGTCTCCGTTATTGTATTCTACGCTTCATAATGCGGCACACCTTTTCAGTGGGGGACAGGTCTGGACTACAGGCAGGCCAGTCTAGTACCCGCACTCTTTTACTACGAAGCCACGCTGTTGTAACACGTGCAGAATGTGGCTTGACATTGTCTTGCTGAAATAAGCAGGGGCGTCCATGAAAAAAACGTTGCTTGGATGGCAACATATGTTGCTCCAAAACCTGTATGTACCTTTCAGCATTAATGGTGCCTTCACAGATGTGTAAGTTACCCATGCCTTGGGCACTAATACACCCCATACCATCACAGATGCTGGCTTTTGAACTTTGCGCCTATAACAGTCCGACTGGTTCTCTTTGGTCCGGAGGACACAACGAACACAGTTTCCAAAAACAATTTGAAATGTGGACTGGTCAGACCACAGAACACTTTTCCACTTTGCATCAGTCCATCTTAGATGAGCTCGGGCCCAGTGAAGCCGGCGGTGTTTCAGGGTGTTGTTGATAAATGGCTTTCGATTTGCATAGTAGAGTTTTAACTTGCACTTACAGATGTAGCGACGAACTGTAGTTACTGACAGTGGTTTTCTGAAGTGTTCCTGAGCCCATGTGGTGATATCCTTTACACAGTGATGCCGGTTTTTGATGCAGTACCACCTGAGGGATCGAAGGTCACGGGAATTCAATGTTGGTTTTCGGCCTTGCCGCTTACGTGCAGTAATTTCTCCAGATTCTCTGAACCTTTTGATGATATTATGGACCGTAGCAATAGCTGGTTGAGAAATGTTGTTCTTAAAGTGTTGGACAATTTGCTCACGCATTTGTTCACAAAGTGGTGACCCTCGCCCCATCCTTCTTTGTGAATGACTGAAGCATTTCAGGGAAGCTGCTTGTATACCCAATCATGGCACCCACCTGTTCCCAATTAGCCTGTTCACCTGTGGGATGTTCCAAATAAGTGTTTGATGAGCATTCCTCAACTTTCTCAGTCTTTTTTGCCACTTGTGCCAGCTTTTTTGAAACATGTTGCAGGCATCAAATTCCAAATGAGCTGATATTTGCAAAAAAATAACAAAGTTTATCAGTTTGAACGTTAAGTATCTTGTCTTTGCTGTGTACTCAATTGAATATAAGTTGAAAAGGATTTGCAAGGATAGGCTTCCGGTCAGCGAAAAAAGATGGCTGCGTAAAACTTTGCTCAGATAGCTTGCTTAAAACTAGCCCCATTTAATTCACAAAAATTCAACATACTGTCGGTTTCAATGAGCGGGGGGGCTAAAACAAGAGGTAAGAAACGAGAGGACCCAAAGAAAGGACATTATTCAAGTACAATGGAGCAGACCGCCGACGCCACCGCTAACCCGCTAGCCCTGACAATGCGTTCTGGCCTGGATGCCATTAGCCAGGAAATACGAGACTTCAAAGCCGAAATGAAAAAAGAATTAAACACGCTCAAAGAAGAAGTCGCTAAGGACGTTAAATCTGAAATCACTGAGCTTAAGCAAGAAATATACCAGCAACTCAACGCCAACACGAAAACTTTACAAGCACATGGATCTCAAATCGCCGAAGCAGAAGCCCGTATCACCGCCATGGAGACGTGGAATATGGAGGTGAAAGAGGCGCTCTGCAAATCACTTAAACAACAGAAAACTTTACAAGAGAGGCTGACGGATATCGAAGGGAGGAGTAGTAGGAATAATATCCGCATTTTTGGGATACCTGAGGGCAAAGAAGGCAATTCTGCCGCCACGTATGTACAACAACTGCTCACAACGGAACTCTCGCTACCATCAGAAAATCGTTATGGAAGGGAAGCAACTGATATTTGACCATGATTACGCGACAGAAGTGGTTCAGAGGCGCAAAGCATACAGCGGGATAAAAAGGGCCCTGAAAGAAAGAGGGATCTGCTTCCAAACGCTGCTTGCTAAAATGAGAATCTACTGGGACACCGGATTGAGGATCTACGAATCTGCTCATGAAGCTGCACGCGACCTGAGGAGAAGGGGATTCACTGTGGAGCTGCCTGCGGTGACCACCGAGGACCACGAGGTAACGCTGGAGCGGCTGCATCAGGGGCTACCATGGCAACGCGTCGGAGCGGGGAGAAGAGAGGGAGCGGCTCAACGTGCAAAGGAGAAGCTGCAGGAATTTGAGCGGATTCCAGCTGAGTGATCAGTCCTTCCTTATTGAGTTCTCATCATAACAACAGCTCAGACAGTGGATTTACTTTATTTTATGAAACATTTAATAAGAGGCTGTTGATAGGATACTTAACTGCTACCCACTTGCAGTACCTCGCCAGCATTACAGTCTGTCTATCGAGCAAGCTTAATAAGTTGAACTATAAGTTGGACAAACAGAAATGAGTGAGATACTCAATTTCACCACTGCTGATGGGCCCTCATTGCATGTGAGGATTTACCCTTCACCCACCAACAGGGACCTGGAGTGGTCTAAAATCACTCCTCTTTGGAAGTTAACTCCTGTTTTTTTGCTTCTTGTTTATAGGCCATATGTTCAGGTCTGTTCTGTTTATAATTTTCAGAGTCTACATTTCAGAATATTGAATATGACTAATGGCATCTAACAGTGTAAAAGTTGTCTCACTTAATGTAAATGGTTTGAATAATGTTATCAAGAGGTCCTTTCCAAGCTTAAAAAAGAAAAGGTTTAAAAAAGAAAAGGCTCAAATACTGTTTTTACAGGAAACAAAGTTAAATCGAAAAGAGCATGAGAAACTTAAACAACTGGGTTACAGGAAAACATTTTACAGCTTCAATGAATCTACAAACAAAAGAGGGGTAGCAATACTCCTACCAAATTCAGTCTCTTTTGAAAGTTTGAAAGAAGTAAATGATAAAGAAGGACAGTATATTTTGGTAAAGGGGAGATTACAAAATGAAATAGTAACTCTTGTAAATGTCTATGCCCCTCCGGAAAGCAGGAAAAGCTTTTTCAAATCCCTCTTTAATCTTATAGCTTTAGAAACAGAGGGCATCCTGATATGTGGTGGTGATTTTAATGTGATATTACACCATGGATTAGATACTTCAAGTACCCGTTACGACAAAGGACATATATCAAAATTCATTAATATGGCACTAAAGGAAATAGGAATGTTTGATGTTTGGAGAGATCGGCACCCACTACAAAGAGATTACACCTACTTCTCGGGAGCTCACTCATCTTACTCCCGAATAGACTATTTTGTTATGAACACTTTTGAAAGTTATAGGGTGGAAAAATTTGAAATTGGAGTGATGAGTGTCTCAGATCATAGTCCCATCTCAGTAACGATCCACTTAAATGAAAGAAAACACAGCACAACATGGAGGATGAATGTTGGCATTCTAAACAACAAGACAGTAGTAGAACAAATAAGGACAGAAATTAAAAATTATGTAGAGGAGAATGACAATGGGGAGGTGGACCCTGACATATTGTGGGATGCTTTAAAAGCTGTTTTACGAGGTAAACTAATTGCCCTGACATCAGCACAAAAGAGAGCACGAAGAGCCAGATATGATCAGCAGGTGGGAATCCTGATGGAGTTGGAAGGGCAACACAAAAAGTCTTGTGATCCTAAAATTTTACAGCAAATCAAAAAAGTAAGGGAGGAGATAGAGGATATTCTCAGAGATGAAACAGAAAAGAAAGCTAGATTTTTAAAACAGACATTTTATGAATCAGGTCCAAAAGCCACTAAATATTTGGCAAGACGCTTGCGTAAACAACAAGCAACAAATACAATAAATAAGGTAAAAAATCCCAAGACACATCAACTACATCACAAACCAGAAGAAATACTGAATGTATTTGAGAATTACTATAAAGAGTTATACTCTCAACCCCCCTTGGCAGATGAGGTAACTATTAGAAATTTCCTCAGCACTCTTGATCTGCCATCTATAGGTGAAACCCAGAATAACACTCCTGTAGCTGAAATTAAAAAGGAAGAAATCAATGAGGTAATAAGTAGACAGAAGGCCTGTAAATCACCAGGAAGTGATGGGTTTCCAACAGAGTTCAACAGACTGTTTAAAAATGAACTGAGTCCTCTACTTTTAACATCTTTTAACTGGACACTGAAGGAAGGGAGAGCTCCCCCATCATGGCAGGAAGCAATCATTTCCCTTATCCCAAAAGAGGGCAAAGACATCAAACAATGCAACAACTACCAACCAATCTCGGTTCTTAATGTTGACTATAAAATATATACTTCTATACTTTGTAAGAGAATTGAGACCTTTTTACCAGACTTAATCGATAAGGACCAAACTGGGTTTATTAAGGGGCGCCAAACCCAAGATAATATCAGGAGAACTATTCATATTGTAAACCAAATACAAGCAAAAAAAAGCGAATATAGGCTGCCTTAATTAGTATCGACGCAGAAAAAGCCTTTTACAGTGTTAGCTGGCCTTTTTTATATCTAGTACTGGAAAAATTTGGCTTCAACGAAAAGTCGATTCGGAATATTCAAACCATATACCAAGAACCAACAGCGAGATTAAAAGTCAATGGACTTTTATCAAAAAAGATAACATTAGAAAGAGGCACGAGACAGGGTTGTTGTTTGAGCCCCACACTGTTTGCCCTTTATATTGAACCTCTGGCCCAAGCCATTTGTCAGAGTGTTGACCTGAAGGGTGTAGAGGTTGGAGAGGGGAAACATATAGTGGGCCTCTTTGCAGATGATTTGATTGTCTTTTTAGGATGTCCAAACGAAGGGACCCCCTTGCTGTTCAATTTTCTCCGGGCTTTCGGTCACTACTCTGGATACAAAATCAACACTGCAAAAACTCAGGTCCTTACATTTAATTTCACCCCATCTCAGCAAATTAAAGATATGTACAGCTTTAATTGGAATTGTGAAACTTTGAAATATCTTTGGAGTCACAATAACTGAGAAACTTGAAAAATTATATGATGCCAATTATAATGTTACTGACCAAAGCATCCTAAAAGATTTACAGAGGTGGTCAACTTTTCCTCTCGACTTTAGCTCTAGAATAAAGATTATCAAAATGAATATTGTCCCAAGACTTCTGTACTTGTTTCAGTCCCTACCAATAATGATTCCACAAAGCAGATTTGAATCTTGGGACAAAAATATATCAAGGTTCATATGGTATGGAAAAAAACCCAGAATAAGATATACAACCCTGCAACTTCCAAAGAGTAAGGGGGGAATGTCCTTGCCTAATCTGCATGAATACTTCTGTGCGGCACAGCTGAGACCTGTGGCTTGTTGGTGTATACCTGAGTATGAAGCAAGGTGGAAGGACATAGAAATGCAGGTTACTGACTACCAGGCCCCAGCTATGTTGGGTAAAACAGAACAAACAGAGAGGACAAAACAGGTAACAGACCTAGTAACACAATTCACACTGAAAATTTGGGATAAAGTAATCAAGAAATATAGTTTGCAGACAGAAAGAAAAGTGTTAAACTGGGTTGTTTATGATTCGAGATTTCTACCAGGCCAACATGACTTTCGGTTCAGCCAGTGGAAAGAAAAGGGCATCACTGCACTCTGTACCATCCTTAAAGGAGGGAAATGTATGAGCTTTCAAGAATTAAAGGTAAAATTTGGGCTAGAGAGACAGGATTTGTTTAGATACCTACAAATCCGAGATTATATTACAAAAGAAATTAAGGTTGACCCTAAAACAGAATTGAATGGCATAATTAGAATCATAATAGAGGCTTATCACCTGGGGAAATCTCGAGTCATCTCGGCCTTTTATAAAGCTATGGGGGAGAACAGGGTGAGCTCAACACTTTACATCAAAAACAAATGGGAAACAGAGTTAAATATTGTAATTTCAGAGGAGGATTGGTATAGAATGTGTATGACACAATGCACTACTACCAGCTCCCAGGTATGGCGAGAGTTCGGCTGGAAAAACCTCACAAGGTTTTTTGTAACACCCCAGATAAAGAGTAGACAACTACACCTCAACCATGCTGGAGACTTTGTGGTGGCCAAGAGGCCAACCACACTCATGTTTTCTGGAGCTGCCCTAAGATTAAACCCTTTTGGGAAGATGTGAATAAGATTATAAAAGATATAACTGGTTTTGAGATTCCAAACAGTTGTACCGTCATGTACCTGGGAAATATTGAAGAGACTGTTCAAAGACAGGATAGGTACCTGATTAAAATCCTACTCATAGCCAGTAAAAAAGCTATCACTCGAAGTTGGTACAAAGCCGACCCCCCGAAGAAAGATCAATGGTTTGAAGTCATTAAGGACATCTATATAATGGAGAGGATGACATACCAACTAAAGCTAAGAAGACATATCCACGACAAGAACTGGAGGAAATGGTCCACTTACATGGAAAGTGAGAACAACAAGTAATATAAACTATTTAAATGTCCTTCAGAAGGAGGATATACGTATACTTGAAATGCCCCTGAAAATGTTTTTGTGTATGTTTGTTTTATTTGTTGTTTTTGTAACTGTTCACTTAAACAAAATAAATAAAGATAAAGTGTAAAAAAAAAAAAAAGAAAAGTATTTGCAAATCATTGTATTCTGTTTTTATTTACAATTTACACAACGTGCCAACTTCACTGGTTTTGGGTATTGTATATATGTATCTATGCATATATGTGTATCCACAAAATGAAGAGTTCTTGCTCTATTGTAAAGTGTCTTGAGATAACACTTATTATGAATTGGCACTATACAAATGAAGATTGATTGATTGATTGATTGATTGAACATCTCTGACAATGTTGAAAAATTCTGTTTACAATGTATAACTGTGCAGTGAGTTCAGAGACACCTGGGTCTTATGTATTGAAGATCTTAATGCAACCCAAAACTTCAATAACTTTATTTGTATACAAAATTGTACATAATATCCTCAATAATTATGCTCACAGTCAATAAAACAGGCTGACCAATGTATTTTACACAATGTGTAACCAATGTGTAATACAGAAGAGAGCAAAGGATTCCTGTAGGAGAAATTAGAATATAATGCTTCAAGCCCACAGGTATCTGATGTACAGTAACAAGTCCAACATTAACATAAAGTAGTCTAATTATGTCAGCTAAGCTGGAGATTTTAATTCCTAATGAGGTTTCAATTTTATCCACCAGATGCATCTGACTTGTCTTTTTGGTCATGTTTAGCTCTGAAATGCTTACATGGAAAAAAATCTGAGCATTAAAATATATCTTTTCAATGCTCAGTTTGTGTTCTTTCAGTTAAATGGAACAATAAAAAAGAACATTAAATAATCCAGCCAAAATACTGACCAGGCAACCACACCCAGTGTGAAATAATCAAAACACCAGCCACCACGCACGCACTGATTAAAGGGAATGAGAGCAGACATCTGGACCGGTTTAGTCTTTGTTGTGCCAAAAACAGACCCAAATATATGCAAGAATCCATCCTCTCCTGGCTCTGTGTCTGGTTCTGCAACAAGAATTTGCTCAAAGTGGCAAAACACAGGCTGACAGACCTGAAACTGCCTTGAACGACATGCTTTGAACAACACGCTTCACGCTATTAAAAATCAGGTACTATGAGTCATCCTCATGCACCCCAATGTATCTTTGTGTTGGTTCTTCCTGTACAGCCAAGTTAAACATATAATCAATAAACTGTAGATAAACATTGGCCAAGTCAGGTCCAGTTCTCTTACTGAGCTGCAGGTAGTCGGCCAGCTCGTGCTGTCCCCTCAGCTTGAGAAAGTCCAAAGCGATCTTCAGCAATGCTTCTCTCCTGCTTCTCTTCTGCGCTTTATCCCCCTCTTCCCTCAGACTCTCTTTGTTATCTGAATACATTTCCTGTTGGATTTTTTTAATCTCAGCCCTTGCAAAGCTGACAACACCATCCTCCAACCCCTGGAATGGAGATATAAAGAAAAGACATAATCAGAAACAGTAAAAACATAAAGATACTTGACATGTTACAGAAAAGGTAACTGAGGTGGAAAATATAAAAGCAGCTGTTGGTGATGTACAGACCATAAATATGGAGTTGAGCTCTGCTTGATGATGCTGGGCAGACAGACCAAGGGAGGCCTCTGAGCTCAGCTGGTTGTCCCTGTGGAGGAAACAAAAATAATCTTCTCACCTAATTAAAAATAAGAATGTAGCGTGGAGCTGGTTGGCAAAATGGTTAGCAATCATGCATGTCCCATGAACATGCTTCTGCCAGTCCGGGTTCGAATCCAGCCTGTGAACAGTTTGCAGAGTGTCCTCCCCTACTCTCAGCCCCTTTCACAAGCCTATTCACTGTGTCTCTCCTATAAATAAAGGCACAAAATGCCCCAAAAATACATTAAAAAATAAGAATTTAGGATAGTGACAAACCAATAGATGCCCAGATCATAAATCTTTCCTCCCCACATTTGTCTCTGATGAATACAGATTCAATCAATCAATCTTTATTCATAAAGCACCATATCTGTCTTTGTCAAATACAAATGTTTTACAGGCTAGTCCTAGAGATGTGACATCTCATTTTCAAAAGGGTCCTCATGTCTATTTGGTTGATAGTTACATGGATGAATAATCAATACAACCATGGAAAGAGAGACCAATCTGTATCAAAATTATTTGGCAGTATCTGGATCAACTATTCATTAAAATGGGTTAAATATGCAGCCCTCAGGCAGGGAAAGAATTTTGTGAGGTCTCCTTGATAATCAGTGTTTTCCGTCCCTAAAGTGGAAAAAAACACACAAGACAAATTTGCTGAATAAAGCCAAAAAAACAAAGTTGCAAAAGCTGTGAGCACGTATCCTCCAGCTTAGAGGACACAGAAAGGGACTTTCACCCTCTGACTTGAGGTCCAGTCACTCACACCACATCCCGGATCAACAGCTCCCTCCTCTGCCTGCCTGCACGCACACACCCACACATCAGCTGATACAGGGGATGGCACAGCCCTTTCTTGGCAAAAAATTAATTTTTGTTTTCTAACCAGTTCCTCTCTTCAGTACCTCTTTCTTGACTCTGGCATGTTAGTCTTATCTATTTTTATGCTGTTTTTCAACCACCCACGGGGTCATCAGGGGATTTTCTGTTGACATAACTCTTCTCATGTCCACATTTTCAGGGAATACACTCACATGACATTTATGTTATTGTATAAATGATTTCTGGGCTTGTGCATCCTGTCAAAGCTGAGTGATATGGACCAAACCTGAAACTTCAATATTTTAGCAAAAGATTTGATATTTTTCTATATACAGTCCTGTTCAAAATCTTAAGACCAGTTGAAAAATTGCTAGAAAATGCATTTTGCACATTTGGACCTTAATGAGGTTTTAAATAGAGCTACAATATGCAAAAGCAAGAAGGGGGAGTGTGACAAAAAACATTTGGACCTTGTAATTAATCCCCCCCAAAAAACTGAAATAGGTTGTTTATCACCTGATCAAAAGTTTAAGACCAAAGGCTATTAAAGCCAAAATCTGCTCAAAATTTAAATTTTCTGTCAGGCATTCACACGGTCATGCCCTCCTGATGGCTAAAGCTTAGGAGTTTTCTCTTCTTGAACATGGTCGGATCCTCAAGCTGCATAAGCAAGGCCTCTCGCAGCGTGCCATTGCTGCTGAGGTTGGACGCAGTAAGACAGTCATTCTAAGTTTTTTGAAAGATCCTGAGCATTATGGAACAAAAAAGTCAAGTGGTAGACCCAATAAAATTACACCTGCGCTGAGCCGGAGGATCCGATGGGCTGTCCATCAAGACACAGGGCGGTCCTCGACCCAAATTAAGGCCCTCACTGGTGCCGACTGCAGAGCAATAACCATCAGACGGCATCTGCGGGAAAAGGGTTTCAAAAACTAAAAACAAACTCAAAGACCTTGTCTCCTTCAGCGCCACAAAACTGCCCGTTTAGACTTTGCCAGGGAGCATCAAACATGGGACATTGAAAGGTGGAAAAAGTTTTATTCACTGATGAGAAAAAATGTAACCTTGACGGTCCAGATGGCTTCAACGTTACTGGTATGACAAGGAGGTCCCACCTGAGATGTTTGCTACCCGGCACAGTGGAGGGGGGTCCATCATGATCTGGGTGCTTTTTCATTCAGTGAACACTGGAGCTTCAGGTGGTGCAGGGTCGTCAAACGGCGGCTGGTTACGTGCAGATGTTGCAGTGGGCATCCCTCATGACTGAGGGCCCTCGTCTGTGTGGTAACAGCTGGGTTTTTAACAGGACAACACTGCAGTTCACAATGCTCGCTTGACCAAGGACTTCTTCAGTGAGAATAACATCACTCTTTTGGACCATCCCGCATGTTCCCCTGATTTAAATCCCATAGAGAACATTTGGGGATGGATGGCAAGGGAAGTTTATAAAATTGGCCCTCAGTTCCAGACAGTTGATGCCCTTCATGAAGCCATCTTCACCACTTGGAGCAATGTTCCCAAAAGCTTCCTGGAAACACTGCTCAAGCAGGCTCAAACAAATTTTTGAAGTGATTAACAAGAACAGTGGAGCTACTCATTACTGAGTCCTACTGAGAAACATTTTTGTTCTGGTTTGGAGAGTTTTTTGTAATTTTTTGAGCAATGGTCTTAAACTTTTGATCAGCTGATAAACAGCCTATTTCAATTTACTTGTTGTTTTCAATAAATTACCTTTTCAAAGTGCTTTTTGTCACACTCCCCCTTTTGGTTTGCATATTGTAGCTCTATTTAAAACCTCATTAAGGTCTAAATATGCAAAGTGCATATTTTAGCAATTTTTCCCCATTAAAACACAGGTTAATAAATCCTAAAGTAGTGTTATTTTGAGATGTTGGGCTGCAGCTCACTATTTCAATGTCATCAAATTGCTCTTGTGGTGCTTATGTGACATTTGGAAAAGATTTATCATGACCAAACTTTTTTTTATTTTGCCATCTGTTTAGGTGTTCTCACCAAAAATCATCATTTATCTGAGATCGTGAACAAGAATCACAGAGTCTACTGATCACTTTACCATCCAGCCTTCTCCTCTTCAGCAGCATTGCTCCTGTCTTTCTTTCCCTCCATGTTTCCCCTGCTGGCAGGAGTGTTGCTGTTATTGAGTGGGGCGGCTGTTATGGTTTGTAAATCTTTGCTTTTTTAGAGCAGAAAAAAAAGCAAAAGCCACAATAGAATAACCCAATATGGTTGCCTGCTTAATGCTACCTTACTAAATTAATAGAGAGATGTAGGAATGAGTCCAAAAGTGAGTTAGTATTTAGCTATTACTGGTCCCCAACCCTCCAGAGTAAAAAATTTAAACACAGGTTTGGGATAGATGCCTAAAATAATGTTTGTGCTGGTGAACACTAACTCATTTGAATTTGATGCCATGTTCCAGAAAAGCTGGGACAGGGGCAAGTTGACCAGTTTGTTACATCAACTTTTCTTCTAATAACACTCAAAAGCATTTTAAATAAATGATGAATGTGTGTATTTTAGATAATTTTACCTCAAATAGGACAGATAAAATGCTAGTTTACTTGGCAAATGAGGGGCTACAAACATACTCACAGTTACTAGCAGGTAACACAATAATTTCTGTTGAGACATTATCCTCTAAAAATGAACTTCACAAATAATAATTTAAGAAGCATTAACAGGTAACAAGATATATATTGAAATACAATAACAAGAGGAGGATAAACTAACAAATGAGTTTGTACAACTATTTGTGATGAAAAGTCAAGACAAAGGAAATCTTTTAAATATCTGTAAACTATTTCTGACCAATACGGTGGATAATAAGATACAAGTGGGAAAAAATAGAAATCAACAGCTCTGCCAGTGCTTAGGGAGACAGTTTAAGATGAAAGTTTAAGAAGACATCAAAATGTAAATATTGGATGGAGTTTGCATGGAAAGTAAGCATGAGGCATTTTATTTTTCATTTTGTTTTTTTGTTGTTGATGTTGAAGAGGATGTGGTGAAAAGGAGCCCAGCTACACTATAATTTTCTTTAACTGTGAGCTATTACAATTATCTTCAGATAGAAACATTTTTGGGAGTTAATGTAACTCAAATTGTTAACACGGCAGATAAACATCTTTAAATATTTTCTGAGTGACAGCTATGAAGCAGGTGACCCTTTGCTTAACAACATTAGAGCAGAATTTAGAAGCTGAAAAATTAACACATGAAATAAGAGGTTGTTGTGATAATATGTTTGGTCTTATTTTGCTATGACTGTAGAAATTAATTATTGATTTATTCAATAAACACTCGAACGGGGCACCATCCTATTTATACAAAATAGGCAAAATTTTACTCCTTGATTAATTTATTGATTAGGTTAAGTTTAATTTTAGTGTACTGGAGTGAGTAATTCACACTCTATTCTCATCGACCTTAAATCTGAAGGGAAGAGCTTTCGTTACAGGGATGTCTGACTTTCAAAACACACTCCCAAAACAGTACTTTAAATCTATGAAGAATTTATTTGAAACGAAATGAAATAATAAACAGAACAATACACTCCCAAGGGAGAAAAAGGCATTAAAAGTACATTTGCATGATATGAAACTTAGGTGAGAAAATAACACTTCTTTGGTGAGGATTAGAATAACGTATAACTGTATTCGACCTGGTTATATTGAGTGATGAATTGAGGTAGGAATTTGATGGACTATTTCGTAAGCGTTTGAAGGGGAAAAAGGGGTTTTATCTGATTGAGCGAGCGAGACTAATTACACCAACCCGTCTGGTGCTGAACGTCCAGGAGAGGTCTTACTTTGAGTAGCGCTGGTCTGTCGCGAGTCCGAAGTCACCAGGGGCCTCATGTACAAAGGGTGCGTACGCATTAAAACGTGGCGTACGCTCTTTTTCACGGCAAAGTACAGATGTATCAAGAGTGAAATGACCGTGGAAATGTGCGGTGACTCACGCCAGCTTCATGGCTGGCGTACGCACGTTTCTACTGCTGTTGCTCTTTTGGCGACACTTAGAGGTGATACCGGGAAAGTGTTAAATAGGCTAAATAAACTTGAAAACAAGTCGTTCTCAGAGACACAACAACAATTAACACTTATGAACAATTAACACACTCACGTGTCTGCAGTTATATGAGTTAAAGTGGTGAAAAAAAACACCGTTAAACACAACGGCTGCTGTAAATGTTGCAATACGAAGAGAGCGTGTGATCGGAGACTGAGAGGATTTACAGAAAAATGCTGACGATCATCAGCGGGATCATCAGCCGTTTTTGTTTCCCGAGGGCAGTCCTCCTGAAACCGTGCGCAGAGCCACAGCCGGCATTCAACATTAAAGCATAATTTGCCGTGAGAGACAATTTCCCCCATGTGATCAGGGATGTCTGCTGCACACACATTACTATAAAAGAGCCATCACATGATGAGTTTGTGTATGTCAACAAGGTCATATGTGATGCGCAAAAGCCGTTAACCAACATTGTGGCGAGGTGGCCTGTTTTTTATTTTATTTTTTTACCCCCCATAAAAGAAAAGAAACTAAACGCTGGCACTGTGCATGATGGGTGGCTTCTTGGTCAGTAAATTTATTACAGTAGTTGTCTTAAAATAATCCTTATTATGCACAAGCATGTGCGCTCCCAATTCCATCCCGTCTTTACAGCATCTTTACTAATCAGTGGTTGAATTTTGTGACCTCCTGTTTTTTGCTGATTAAAATACATCTTAAGATCTTTCTATTAAGCCCCTGATTATCTCTGTGTGTTGTGTAGTCATCTTAATAACCCCGTGCGTAAAAGTGTGAAATGATCAACCTCGCCTTTTCTCCAACGCACTTCTGCGCTGATTTGCAACAACAGTGTTTGATCCATGTTAGTAGTTTATAAAATTAAATAACAAAAACTGTAAATCAAGTTTACTGTGATATCCTGTTTGATAATGTGGAATGTTTAAATTTAAATTT
Organism: Scarus forsteni; assembly: GCA_036419115.1. Lineage (NCBI taxonomy): Eukaryota > Metazoa > Chordata > Actinopteri > Labriformes > Labridae > Scarus > Scarus forsteni. The sequence goes on from JAZDUH010000431.1 coordinate 885,764, forward strand.
CAATTCAGAAGATTTCAAACCAAATAACACCATACAGCGTTTACGCATGAACCTCTATCCGAGGGATCGGCAAGTTTGGCCTCAGGCCATATTTTTTCTTTAGAGTCACTTCATGTCGGGCCAGAGCATAATCAGAGGTTAATATATACTGATGATGATTATTGTTAATTAATGCATAAACAAGGGAGTGACGAGAGAAAGTGGGCACTCACTTGGATGATCGACTGGAGCCCGTATTACGCACAGATTAAGAGACAAAAAAAACAAATCACACCTCTTTGGGCTGTTTGTATTATAATATCTGTTGTTTTATTTATTAATAATGTACCAAAATCTTTGATGGGATTTATTAGGCAGAAATAACAGTTTTCAGGACAGGGAATGCCAGATGTTTTTATTCATTAATTGGGATATTCAAGCTGAAATCAACTTTTAACAACTCTTCTTAAAAACCTGACAAATAATTCACAGCCAACGTTCATACAGACGTGTTTTTGAGCTTTTATTATTAACAGATCACTGTTGATCTGCAGCGGTCATCCGTGTGCACTTCAGCACTACCTTATGTTTATATGAGACAGCATGAATAAGTGAACAGTCTGCTCCTGTCTGATCTGCTCTCAGATAAACTAACAAACATCAGAACAGATGATTAAACAAAGTTTTTGTCTCTGTTATGTCTTTTATCTCCTCTGCAGCGATCTCCCATTAGGACAGAGCGGCCGCTTTACGGTTCAAAAAAAAAAAAGGGGGAGGCTATATGCCGACCTCTGCCCTGTCTTATGTGGCTGTGTATGAAAAAATATTGTGAGTTACACAAATGCACAGGTATTTACCTTTGGGAATCACCCACATGTGCTCCAACCACCCCTGAGAGAGCAGAGTCTGTTTAAACGGGGTGGCTTCTTCTCCTGCACCAGCCCCCCACCCCCTTCCCCCGTTCTGACCACATGGGCCTCAGCTTCACCCTGATTTTGGACCAATTCCTTCATCTCTGCTTGTGTGCCCTCTGACAGTCTCACACACTCTCCCACTTACTCGTCTTGTATTTGTTGCTTATAATTATATCATAATATTCCAATCTATTATGTCAGGACATGTCAAAGAGGACTATTTGCACACCTCCACTTCAGTGAGTGCCTCAAAAGCACTTTCCATGAAATTATTTATTAAGACCATCTTACTATTTTTTTTAATTTTCTGATCATCCAGAGAGGGAAATCTCAAGCGCTGGGCTCATTTAAATGTGATTTGTGTATGTATTTGGAGGCGTGGACGGGGAGGAGTCAGGTACTCAAACATGTGCGCTCAGTTCCACGCTGATTGAGATGTACAAAGGAAATGTGCTTGGATTCATGCGTGCGCACAGATTCATACATCTGGATATTTTTGTGCGTACGACGTTTTCCTGATTTGATCGTACGCCATGTTCTAGTATGAAATCCACGCAAGTCTTTGTACATGAGGCCCCAGGGGTCTGATTTATAAAGCTTGCGTACGCACAAAACGGGGCCTGAAACTGGTGTACGCCTTTTCCCACGCAAAGTTTGTGATCTATATAAACAAACCTGACGGTAAAATGTGCGCACCGGTAAGCAAACTCTGAACCAGGCGTAATTTTGGAGGCATGGGAAACTGGCGACACAGACGGTGAAGTGGTGAACTGAAGCCTCCAGATACATGTTGATGTCACTCCAACATTTTATTTCACTAGATATCAAACTTTACTGACAGATCCACGTCATCATGACCATTCAAACTAACTGTTTTATTTGGGCTTTAAATAACGTGTGTAATTGGCCGTTTCCTATAAGTCACTTTCATTATGAAAATATACAAAAAAAAAAAGTCCGCCACATACATATTTCTTCAGCGCTGTCTCGCCTTCAGGACGGACCTCACAGGACCGGACACTAATGTTTTCGTTGATGTGGAGTTAAAAATTAGACTAACACAGAAACCTCAGAGCCACCAGTTTTCATTAATATCTGTAAATTTCGCGCATTTATTACCAAGTGCGGTTTTAAGTTGTAATAAAGATGCCTGCGTTAAGACGCACAGAGCGCACAGAGACACAGCGGTGGCTTTACACAATTCTCCTCCTCCATCAGCACATCTTCATCAGCTGCACATTTTTAATCTATAAATAATCTAAGTGTGGGGATTAAATCAGAGCATCTCTGACATGATCATTCAGACTACATATCCTCATAAATAGAACAGACGGAGTTTCTCAGGAAAAAAATGTGGCCAAACATTAACATTTTTTTGTTCGTCGATCAAAACTTTGATTAGTAATAATACTGAGGTAGGGAGACGGCTGACTGACGCGTGCTCTCAGAAAGTATGGAAAGAAGTCAGTGTGGGTCCTGTTACCCTACTAACAATTTTTCGTTCCCAGAAAGCTCTAAGTTGCAGTAACGTTCCCGGAAGGTTCTGTTTTGGTTGTGATTTGGTTGTCCCTTGGTTCCCTATGGAAAGTTTTTTTTTACAACTGTACATGAGCACATTGTAAATAATGAATGAGCAGGCAAATGTGATAGGAAACTTTTTTATTTCAATATGAAATACAAACAACAAAATGAAGAAAAAAAAAATACAATTACAATTTAAAACGATTGAAAAACAGAATGCATGTAAACATGCAGATATACTTGTGCGTAATGAAGAAGGTGGGTGTTTTGGCACAATGGATGCATGAAGCAGTGACGTGGTGTCATTCTCTGATTTTTGTGAAGTTTGTGATCCACTTAGATCCGACCACTTCTTTTTGATCTCCGACACTGTCCTCTCTGTTGCACTTGCTGCATTAACAGCAGCAGCGACGGACAGCCACTCGCTGCCCTTTCTTTTGTTGGAGATTCCTGTCCTGTGAGACCCGAATAAAATACCTTTCCGGCCATCCACCTTATCAATGAGGACTTCAATCTCCGTCTCCAAGAAATTCCTTTTTTTGGTTTTCCTTTCTCCATTGTCACACATAAAGTGTATGAGTGAAAGGCTTATTTATATACCCAAATATTCATGAGGTGCTTTGCATTGACCATTTATGGTTAATTATGGGCGTGCGAGGGGCCGGATTTATAGCTTTTCCACGTGCGCACTTCTCCAGGTGGATCCTGATTTATAAACGGAAAATTGCGTACAGGTGTGCGTGCGAACAGTTTTATAAATCTGATTTTTTTTGTGCGCACGCCATTTCCGGGTTTTTGGCGCAAGGACACTTTTAGTAAGGATTCCACGCACTCTTTTATAAATGAGACCCCAGGTGTGGATGGATACAGCGGCCTGCTGGGGTGAAGGCAGTCTGGACCCGTCTGGTGCTCCTGAGGATCTCGGGCAAATTGCGCTGGAATGCAGATGGAGTTGGAGTCTTGGTGCTCTCGTCTGTTCAGCTGAGTACACGGCGTCGGCAGAAGTCTCGTCTCGTTCAGAAGTTTACTTTTATTAATTCAAAAAGAAATGTTCGCTGGCCACACGAAATTACTTCTTAAATTAAATAAAGTGATGGTGGCAGAGTGTTCATTAAAAGGGAAGGGAACACTTTAAGAAAAATTGAATCAAGGCTAGAAAACGGCAAAAATTGCTGACCTTGCAAAATAGCGAAAAAGTCTTGTCAGCGGAAAAATCTTGTCAGCGGAAAAATCTTGTCAGCGGGCAGGCGAAGACGCGGAACAAAGTGACGTCATAGAGGAGGATGACAGGAAAAGTGTCGGGAACAGAGCGGAAGAAGAAGAGCGGAAGTTTTAAAGTGTGGAGAAGAAAAAGAAGTAGTAGAAGAACCTCTAGGCTCCGCGCTTAGCTTTTTAAACCCCAAAAGTGGGTGTGGATTTTGTCCTAGTGGGACGGATATCTGTCTAAGCTTTCACAACTTTATAAGCTTAAGTTTTTACTAATAGGGAGTTATACTTTGGGAATCACTCAATATAACCGACACCAACAATAAGATAATCACATCCTGAATATTTTGATACCAAACACTTACTATCAAAATAAAAGGAAGATTGAAAGGTTATATATTTATATATGTATACTAATGTAACAACACTACTAATAACTAGATTATTCAAGCTATATTGCCTAGACTTCCCTGATACTGATTATTTTTTCGGGAAGCTTCTAACATACAAACTTTACACAAGCATTGTCAAAACAGTTCATTACATTAAAGTAACTTCAGTTACTTTTGCGAATATTCGTTGCCAGTGCTTCCACAAGGGGGCACTGTTGGTCCGTCGTAGTTTTCCTGCTGGGGGAAAATGGAGTTTAGATTTGAAGGAAGTGATTCCAGTTTGGCTTATCTTGGGCCTAGAATCACCGGGATTGGACTCAGATAGCATACATTTCACAACACATCAGGTTATCATATTGTTCAGACATGTATACAAGGTTTTAGAGGAGTTTGGGGATGCTTGTAGAGAGCTGGCTGAAGGAATGTCTTTAAGAAGGCAAATGTCCCAGGCTGATAAAGGGGTTAATAGGTCACCTCTGGCCAGTTTGGTTAAAGTCATTAAACAGAGGGGGGGTCTTGTCCTCCCTTTGGGTTTAATGGGCTGAGTATTGGTCATCCCCCATTCCAGACACTGGAGACAGTCTTTTACGATCGTCCGTTAAGGCAGTGAGTCTTATGTCCTCCTGGTCAATGTCTTGTATTAAGCCCTATGTTTGACATGTCCATCCTGTGCCCCGCACCAAATGGGTTTTTGATTGCGGATGCTGTAAACAGTGCTGGTGAAGGCTGAGAGGGCATAGTGACCTCAACACAAGGCTGCATTTCCTGGGAGAACTCTGTCTTCAGAGTTCACCAAGATCATCTCACAACAAGGTAATACACAAAAAGTAAGCAAGGTTTACCTAAAGAAAGACTTGGTAGACTACAATTGTAATTCAGTTGATCTGACAGAAACAGAGCCCCCACCCCACCCACACACACACACTCACACCAGACCCTTTTCTTTTTGTAACTATTAAGATTTTTTTTGTATATGTTTATCAATTATGAATGTTACATTTACACAACATTCCAACATCACTGGAACTGGTGTTTGTATGTGGTAGGGATGGGCATTTTATCCGATGCGCAATCAGTGCATCATTGCGAGGGTCTATGGTAAATTGCATCGGTTGGAGTGGTGTGCATCGGGTTAGAAACTGGGCTGAAACCACAATGCATCGCCTTGTAAAAGCTTTGCATCGGTAAAATCCGATGTCATGTTATCATATATATATTTTTTAAAATTTAAAATAATTATCAGTGTGCTGAAAGTGCTTGTTTTTTTCAAAGTGCTGTTTATATGTTTGGTCTAAATTGTTAATGACAGCTTTGAAGGCTGAGCTCCACTACTGTTAGGCCTATGTCCCTGTTTGTGAAATAGGCCTACTTTTTTATGTTGACAAACACACCTCCTGACTGCTTAAGTAGCCTACTGTAAGTGGTCTGAAGTGGTCTTGAAGGAACAATAAAGTTGAGTTGAATTTGCACAGATTTGTATCGTTATTGCATCCTGATTGCATCCTGATTGCATCGTGGTAGGAAGATAAATCGTATCATCCTGAATTGGTAGATGCTTCATGTGAATGGTTAGTGTATCGTACCGTAGCCTACATATCGAGATACATATCGTATCGTCCTGGGGATGGAGATTTCCATCCCTAGTATGTGGTGCGATCTCGTCACAAGGCGTGTCCTGAGTGGGATGTCAAACTTGGGAATAAAGGGTTTCTGCACTGATATATGATTTTCAGACTCTCCAGTACTTTTCACCAGTATTTTGTTTTGCATCTGAAAACCATTTCTGCAACAGATCTTGTCTCCTTACTGTGACAAAAGGCACAAACCAAGAGCCACCATGCCTCATTGCTCCCCATTGTTATTTTAGTTTGTTTTGGCAGTTTCAGGCACCCACAATATAATAAACCTTCCATGTTGAGATACACCATGAAAGTTTATGCTCTAATAAAGAACAGAGTGCCTTACATGGAAACTGTGATGAGTGGAGCTGAATTGAGCCTCCATCACCCATAGACATGCACCATGGTGTTATCTTTAGAGATGGTACTGGGGAGGGCTCTTACTTCATCACTTCTCTGTGACAGTCATGCTTAGGGCAAAACATAATAAGGATGTGTATTTATCATGCAGTGTGGATTAGATATGTGAAAGCCTGAGCAACCACAGGAATCAAGATAGGTCTGGACTATTAAAATGAGTAACTACTTACATTTGGTCAGCTGATGAAGGCTGCCCCTTAAAAGTAAAATATGCCTCTTTTGATTCACTGGATTTGTAGGACAGACAAGTGGGCACAGGAGAGTCTGGACCCTGCAGGAACCTGTAACATCAACAGCCAAAACTATCATGCAACAGAATGATAAGAACAAGTTTGACCTGTGATCAGTGAGTAAAGCTTTTCTTCTTTGTTTCCAGTCTTACCTTTCGTCGGCAGACTGTCCAAACATAAGGGGGGCACTCATGGACCAGTCGCTTTTCATGGACACACTGCTGGGTTCAAGACAGTCTGGGTTCAGGCCAACCCTGTTTGGCAGAAAATTTAGATAAAAATTGAATGTTTTGGAAAATATTTTTCAACTGAAAATGAATGAACTGAGAAAATGTGAAAAAATGATACTGTTTGTACACTTAACAACCCTATATATATGGACTCTCTTTGGACCAAGCACAGTCTAGACTGGAGCTTGGTGAAATTTGTCATACATTAAATCAGGCAGATTCAGCTAGTGCGCATGGTTATTGCAACGACATCACATGTCATGACCGCATTTTTTTTGTGTAACATGAGCACTTTCTGCGGAGGCCCTGCACCCCTCAGAGGTGCCCCCATGCTGTGCTGAAATGTGATTAGGTCAGTTTTAAAAACAGGTTTCATTTAGACGTGTTATTTATGTTGCTATGTGTTCAGAGATTCACCAGGTTTTATATCAAACACTACTTTGATAATGTTGGTGAGCGGTGAAGTATGGAAAAACATATGAGCATAAATTTGATATTGGTAATATCAACCATAGTTCAGCTCCCATAACAAATTTGGAAGTACATGTACTTAATTTCGGTCAGCTATTGCACAAGAAGACTTAACTAGCTAAGCAAAAAGTGTCCCTAAAACAAAAATTGGAACCAATGATGCAAAAAAAGAGTCCCTTTTTCTACTGGTAGACTGTTTGGGGTCTACTAATACTACTAGTAGTAGTATTAGTGATCTGTGGTCCTGGGTGCTGGTCTGGTTCAGCTCATAAAGCACTGTGTAATTTGGTTACAACCTTAATGGCTCCAACAGCTACAAAAAACTATGCAGTGCAAGTAGAAACTGCCTAATGTTTAATTAGCCAACAGCCTTTCTATCTGTTTTAAATATTTACCCAGCTCCAGCAGGTTGACTAAACATTGGAGGAACATCTTCAGAGGAGTCACTTTTCATGGATGTACAGCTGCACTGTAACTAATTGCTGTAGTAACTCCAGTAAAATTTTATAGTATTGTCTTGTTTTTTTCATTTTACAATGTTCAACTGTATACTGCAATGTATTATGGGTAAAAACAAATTACAGTAACCTGCTGCATAACTTCCCGGTTAAATGTTATATAATTTACAGCAACTGTGTTCTGGCATGTAGATTATGTGTATTACAGGTAAATACTGTTGATATTAGGATTTTAGCAGTTAGAACTTTCCAGAGGAGGGGAAGTAATGGCAGAGCCTGTATAGTCACCAGAGCAAGGCTAAGAATTCAGTGGATTTGTGAGTTACATTTGTTTCAGTGACGGTATTTTTCTACGACTTTAGCTAAGACAGATGTAGCATTTAGCACGAGAGCAGTCTGCATCATTTTCACGTTGCATTTCACTGATAAACAGGCAACATTACAGCTAAGGTAACATGCATTTATGCACTGGGCTTCAGAACAGGGATTGGGGTAATGTTGATGTCGGCAGAGAAAGTTGTTCTCGGTTAAGTTTTAAGTAAATGGAGTTCTCCCTCACTCTCCCTTCCTGGGCTTGTCTCGGGGGCAGAGTCTCCCGCTCTGCTCCTGGCACACCTGCAACCTGTTCACCTGATTACTCTGCCTATTTAAGATGGCTCCGGTGCAGGATTCAGCGCGGGATTATTGAGATGCTGACTTCGGTTTTCGCCCGTCTGAGTCATTCCTGCTCTTTGTATTTCGGCTCTAAGCCTTGTCCCATGCAGGGGTGTTCTCATGATTTTTTGTGGTCTTTGCTTCTCTGTGTTGTTGTGGACTTGTGCATTATTTGTTTCCCTCTGTTCTCCTTCCAGGTGCCTGCCACGAGCCCCCGCCACCTTGTACATATGTTCCTGTGTTTTTTCGTGTTCATTTAACCTGTTAAACCTTCTTTGGCTTCCTCTCTTCTTGAGCTTTTGGGTCCAACATACAATTCTGGCTCTAAACCTGACACTGACGGGAAAGCACATCAGCAGTTTTCCATTAATTTACCTCTAAACAACTCAGTGTGGGAATGTTGTGTTATTATCTCACAGTGCAATGAATGTGCTGGTCACAACTTGTCCACCAGAGCATTGTGGAGTTGTTGGATTGTGTTTTTGATGAGTTTCATGAGAGAAGAACCAAGAAATTCTATTAGTCCATAATGGTAGATTAGCAGCTCTCATCTGCTTCACAGATCTTCAAACACCTTGTACTGACAAATAAAGGCAATTAACCTATTGCAATGGCAATGGGCCTATTTGACAAAACATTGAACTGTCCCTCTCATTTTTCTTCATGTTACTGTACATGCATCTTTTGCATATCTGTTAGAAAAAAAAAGAATGCCCTAAGTTTTAATAAAAGTATTTTGTAGCAGCTCCGACAAACTATAGGCTATTAAATTTAATTGCTGTTTTCTAAGAAATAATACAGTAAGTACCTGTAATTTATACACAGTAAAAACTTAAAAAATAAAAAAAATTTACAGTTATTTGTTGTAATAGTTTTTTACAATAATTAACTGCGATTTTACAATACTTAGCTGGCAACTTTTTTGCCAGTTATTGACTGTAAATTCTACAGTCAATTCTTTACAGTGTGGGCTCAACTTGTCCCTGATTGGCTCTGTTAAAGAGAAATTCATTTTCTCTTTCACACAGGAAAATTACTTCATCAAAAAAAAGAAGAGTCTGAGCTTATAGTTTGACTAATATATCCTTGATCTGTGATAGGAATTAATTTGCTTATTAAGATTGAAGAGTAATTAAGTCACAGTAATGAGCTGAGTTGTGGATGGACTCTGTGCTTGAGGAAGTAAAGTCTGGCTGACCAACAAATTTATCAAAAGGATTATTCTCTCTAGTATTCCAGTGAGATGCCCCCATTTTCGTACTTTTCCTTTTTTCTGGTTCAACAGTTTTTACACAATTAACTACTCCTTTTTTAAGCTGGGCTTTCCTTTTTTTGAATTGGATCACTTTGTTTTCCATGGACACAGGCAAGGCTGAGGTTTTGTAAAAAGTGAAAAAAAGTATTTACTGAGTGGACTGAACTGAACAATTCATATACTGTATGTTGATAGTTGAGGACTTTAAAGTTCACTTATAATCATAAAAGCTTAATTCAAACCCATTCTTTTGTTACAACTGCCTTTTCATTTGGGAAACTCATGAACTTGTAACGGGTGGTGGCGTAGCTGGTAGAGCGTGTGCCTCACAGCAAGAAGGTTCCTGGTTCAATTCCTGGTTCGGGAGGGCCTTTCTGTGTGAAGTTTGCATGTTCTTCCCGTGCATGCGTGGGTTCTCTCCGGGCACTCCCACAGACCAAAAACATGCTCATTAGGTTATTTGGTGACTCTACATTGCCCTTAGGTATGTGTGTGAGTGTGAATGGTTGTCTGTCTCTCTATGTGGCCCTTATTGACTGGCGACCAGTTCAGGGTGTACCCCGCCTCTCTCTGTATGAAGAACTCTTTTCCAAAATGTTATGAAAGCCAAAATTTATATATATGTATATATATATATATATATATATATATATATATATATTTATATATATATATATATATATATATATATATGTATATATATATATATATATATATATACATTTCAGTCAGTCAACTCACGTTCAATTGTTTTATTGTAGCTGCATATACATGTTACAGGTTTGGCGTCCAGGCTCCAGTTTCATCACTCCTTGCAGAAGCTTTACATGAAGGCATGGAGGAGAGATGAGCAAAACATATGAGAACACCCCTGGAGCCTGCAGGTGGATGCTGGGGTGGAGGTGGGGGTGAAAGAACACGCAGCAAATCAGTGTCTGGCAGCATAGACGTTTGCCGAGCAGAGGGAAAGATGAGTAAACTCCCAGTTTAAATACACCGCCAAATTGAGAGGTGGAGAGTGTGATTGGAGGATTGATGTAAGGAGTGTGACGTATGATATGTGAATGTGACATGTGGCATGTGAATAGCAGCGCTGCTCGAGTTGTCTGCCTGAACTAGCTCGCAGGCTTCGCTTCATTTCAGTCAGTCAATTCACGTTCAATTGTTTTATTGTTGCTGCATATACATGTTACAGGTTTGGCGTCCAGGCTCCAGTCTCATCACTCCTTGCAGAAAGGTTTACATGAAGGCAAGGAGGAGTGATGAGCAAAACATATGAACACCCCCAAAACTTAACTGGTTGGAGCCTGGCGCTGCTGATGAGATCTATGTGTGGCTATTCCCCCCAGCGTCTGCTGTGAGAGGAATATGCTACCTAGTGAACTACTATGTGTGGGCCCAGGCACCAGCCGCCGTGTCGCCATTCCCCCCAGCGCCCACTGAGAGGAATATACTACCTAGTGAACTACTACGTGTGGGCCCAGGCACCAGCCGCCGTGTCGCCATTCCCCCCAGCGCCCGCTGGGAGGAATATACTACCTAGTGAACTACTATGTGTGGGCCCAAGCATCAGCCGCTGTGTCGCCATTCCCCCCAGTGCCCGCTGGGAGGAACAAACTACCTAGTGAACTACTATGTGTGGGCCTAAGCATCAGCCGCTGTGTCGCCATTCCCCCCAGCGCCCGCTGAGGGGAACATACTACCTAGTGAACTACTATGTGTGGGCCCAAGCACCAGCCGCTGTGTCGCCATTCCCCCCAGCGCCCGCTGGGAGGAATATACTACCTAGTGAACTACTATGTGTGGGCCCAAGCATCAGCCGTTGTGTCGCCATTCCCCCCAGCGCCCGCTGGGAGGAACATACTACCTAGTGAACTACTATGTGTGGGCCCAAGCATCAGCCGCTGTGTCGCTTTTCCCACCAGCGCCCGCTGAGGGGAACATACTACCTAGTGAACTACTATGTGTGGGCCCAAGCACCAGCCGCTGTGTCGCCATTCCCCCCAGCGCCCGCTGAGGGGAACATACTACCTAGAGAATGCAGATGCAAGCATGATGAATTGGTACTTAACCCCAGCACACCACCTGATATGCAGTACAGAGTTATGCAGCAATTGGATGCAATCTTTCAATATTAAATGCAGGAACTCATGAGCTTTGAGCAGCCAGGATGACTTTCTCGTGAAGTCTCCTTAGCGCTGATGTGCAGAAAAGGACCAGCGCGCCAGGGAATCCAGTGTGGAGGTAGGCAGATGAAGCAATGCTGTCATGGTTACACCAGTCCTCAGAAGTGAGGGGAATAGTGTCCAGGAGGCAGGCCACAGCTCAACAGAAAACTCGTAGATTGAAGAGAACCAGGATCTTGTCATAGGTTTGTGACCGTTGATGAACCAGGGGATGATGGTTGAGAAGGGGAACGATGATGCAGATAATTCATCATAGAAGAGAAAGGACAAAAATTTTTTAGTTTGCAATTTGATATGAGTGCATTGGTGAGATCTGTCAGATAATTCATCATAGAAGAGAAAGGACAAAAATTTTTTAGTTTGCAATTTGATATGAGTGCATTGGTGAGATCTGTCAGATTTGAGTGCTTCAAGGATAAGGCATACATGTCCTTCTATTTTCAAATCAGAAAAGGTGAGATCATACTGAGGATTAAAAGAGACCTGGTTCAGAGCAAGCATCACTACTGGGTAAAGCTCATAGAGGGCAGTGGATTTAGGATCCTTGAGGGTCAGTATTTTGTTCGCCAGACATCTACAAACCACTCATTATAGAAACCCCCAAAACCAACAGATGGAGCAGCGTCAGTATAAAGCTGGAGAGAATCTAAAGACTCAACATAGTCAAAGAAAGAAATTCTATTCCATTCATTGCAGAGCAAAGACCAAACTGCAGGTCTGAACAACAGCCTTCATTAAAACTGCTGTGTCTTTTGGACTGTGGCTGGCGGAGCAAAGCAAAGGTAGTTTTCACATGTACAGAATTCAGCATTGAGCCTCAAAAGGATGTAAAGTGCTAAGGCTACTAAGACAGCAAAAGGTTACTTAACAGAAATAACACTGAATGCCACTTAATGCCATAAGATGCTACCGAGATGAGTGGAGTGGAATGACTTGAAGGCATCTGTATCGTCTGGTTCCCCCAGCCATGCACCAGCCCCATCTGATTAATGATTGCACAGCATTATCTACAGAAGCGTAGTATAAAGAGAATGATTCAGGTGGAATTAGGCTGTTTGCTTTGGACTGAGGTATCCTGAGGAGCTGAGAGATGTGAGACATTTTAGAGGGAATATTCCTTGTCAAGACCCCCATAGGGCTCACCCTGGAATAGAGAAGGGGATTTTGAGAAAGGACCAACCATGCAGCCTTTGAAACTTCTTTTGATGGGGCCTGTCCTCTATTTCTGGATCTAGCATGGCTGACTGAAGATTTTCAGACAGGGATTATTATTTATTTATATTTTATTATTGTTATTATTATTATTATTATTATTATTATTATTAAGTGATATGTTTTTTAATATATATTTTATGTATTAATTTATTTTAAATTAATTAATTAATTTATTTTATTTTATTTTTATTTATTTTATTAAAGAAATATATATGTATATATATATATGTATATATCTATATCTATATATATCTATCTATATATATATATATATATATATATATATATCTATATATATATATATATATATATATATATATATATATATAAATATATATATATATATATATATATATATTTTTTTTTTTTTTTTCTTTCTTTAAACTTTATTTAACCAGGTTGGTCCCATTGAGATCAGCAAATCTCTTTTCCAAGGCAAACCTGACCAAGAATGGCAGCAAAACACAGACTCAACAGTACAAGGAAGAGAGAAAAACAATAAAAGCCATCAGTTAAAGCTGTGACATTCAGATCTCTGTATTCCAGAGCTTTCATTGCAGATTTAAAAACATTCAGAGATGCTGAGCTCTGCAGCTTAAATTCAGTCTGCAGATTATTCCATGCAGAAGGTGCAGAGAAGCTAAAAGCCCCTTTCCCAGATCAGTTCGGACTTTGGTAACAACAAACTGCATAAAGCTCAATGATCTCAGGTTATGTAATCCATCCATCAAGATTAATAAGGAGGAAAGATAATCAGCAATTTTATCAACAATGCTTTGTAAATGAACACATACCAGTGCCCACGTCTACGTGCAATTAAGAAAGTCCAACTGACTTTAGATTATAAGTTCAGTGATGAGTCAGAAATCCACAGTTTGTGATAATTCTCAGAGCTCCATGATAAACACTGTCCAACATTTAAAGACTGAGCAGAGGCACTCATGTATAAAACAGCAGCATATCAAGAAGAGGTAAAAATTTAGACTCAGTAATTCTCTTTTTAACAAAACAGAAACAGGACTTGTTTCTGTAACAACCAAGTAAAACCTTCAGCTTTCTAGCAGCATGCTGATTATGCTCTTTAAAAGCCATATTCCCTTAAAAGAGAACCACTGTAGGAAAGACCTGACTTATAGCTAAGTAGGTGACAAATTCCTCTCTGCGTTGCAGATTTACTTAACAATGGTGTCTCGAAACACCACAGGCCTCTTTAAATTCTGCCAGAGTAAGGAACTTGAACATACTGGATCACTATCCTTAGCTTTACCTTTACCTTTGTGCTGTAAAATTATTAATTGTTAATGCTGATTATACCTCCATCTCATTCAGAGTCTCACTTTACTTAATTGTTACTTATTTCTTTCATAAGGAAGTTGATATTGCTTAAAGGAACTGCATGTTACAACCCCTTTCTTTTCATTTTTGTTGTATTTATTCTATTGTACTTATTTTAATTCTGCTTTGTTTAGTTTAGTTAAATTAATGCTCCTTTATTCTAATGTCTTAATCAGATATTTCCAATGCTATAGTGTGTATGAGAGCAACTAAAACGACCGAATTCCCCTTGGGGATTAATAAATATTACTGAGTCTGACTTAGAACTACTGAAAAGTCTTCACACCTCGTACTGTATCTTTGTATGCAAATTCAGAACCACACAACAGATTCTTCACCAAAATAATATTATGACCTGTTGAGATAAGAGCAAAGTTTCATAAAATTACTTTAAATAATTATGTAATAAGGTCTATGATTAACCATAACATCTCAGATGAATGAATAAAAGCGATAAAATATGATTAAAATAAATAAATAATGATACGAGCAGATGATCTAACATACCCTGAAGAAGACATAATTCAATCATTGCGTCAAATGTTAAAGATTACGGAATGAGATTACCTGTGCAGATTTGATTCCTTAGAGAACCAGGAATGGCAGCAGCAGTAGGCTGGAACGGAGAACCCGTGGCAGGATTGGAACTGCAAATCCCAGGGTCCTTTGCGGTATGCCGTCAACCAGGATGCACAGGTGTCGGGCGTAGCTATGGAGACGGGAGAGGGACCCAGGTGGCTCACATGGCGCGGCGTTGTTTTCCATGGTGTTCAGCGCTGATTTAACTTCGTGCAGACCGGGCAGACGCGTCTGTGGAGAAGCTGGAATCTGGCTGCTTCGCTTGGGAGGCAGCGCCGGGCTCCAGCTCCGGAGGGACAATGGCAGTGCGCTTTACCTGGCGCTTACCTTCCCCCTGGAAGGAATCTGGAGTTCTGCTGGATCATCAAACAATCGAAAACGTCTTCATGGGTGAAGCCGGCTGGCTCGGTGATGTTACGGGCGTAGAGCTCTTCCAAGAGGCGGCGCACGGATCATTCGGAGGGTTGTTTGCGGATGTGCGGGAGATCCGGCGAGGACGAACGGGTCCGATTCATTCGCAAAGCGAACTTAAGGGACTGAATCTGGGGTTTCAGGATTAAGCCCAGCGCCCTCCCATGACCGCTGAGACTCACTCACTGAATCGGGGACGACGAGAGACATCAGGATCACCAGAGCAAAAGGTATGATGACGATCGCATGAGAAAGCAGGTGAAAGAACACGCAGCAAATCAGTGTCTGGCAGCATAGACGTTTGCCGAGCAGAGGGAAAGATGGGTTAACTCGCAGTTTAAATACACCGCCAAATTGAGAGGTGGAGAGTGTGATTGGAGGATTGATGTAAGGAGTGTAACGTATGATATGTGAATGTGACATGTGGCATGTGAATAGCAGCGCTGCTCTAGTTGTCTGCCTGAACTAGCTCGCAGGCTTCGCTTCATATATACACTCAACAAAAATATAAACGCAACATTTTTGTTTTTGCTCCCATTTTTCATGAGATGGACTTAAAGATCTAAAATTCATTCCAGATACACAATATTACCATTTCTTTCAAATGTTGTACACAAATCTGTCTAAATGTGTGATAGTGAGCACTTCTGCTTTGCTGAGATAATCCATCCCACCTCACAGGTGTGCCACATCAAGATGCTCATCAGACACCATGATTAGTGCACAGGTGTGCCTTAGACTGTCCACAACAAAAGGCCACTCTGAAATGTGCATTTTTTAACTTTATTGGGGGTCTGGGGACTCAGAACAGTCAGTATCTGGTGTGACCACCATTTGCCTCATGCAGTGCAACACATCTTCTTCGCATAGAATTTATCAGATTGTCAATTGTGGTCTGTGGAATGTTGTTGTGAGGCCGGTTGGATGTACTGCCATATTCTCTGAAACGCCTTTGGAGACGGCTTATGGTGGAGAAATGAACATTCAATGCACAAGCAACAGATCTGGTTGACATTCCTGCTGTCAGCAGGCCAATTGCACGCTCCCTCAATGCTTGCGACATCTGTGGCATTTTGCTGTGAGACAAAACTGCACATTTCAGAGTGGCCTTTTATTGTGGGCAGTCTAAGGTACACCTGTGCACTAATCATGGTGTCAGATCAGCATCTTGATGTGGCACACCTGTGAGGTGGGATGGATTATCTCAGCAAAGCAGAAGTGCTCACTATCAAACATTTAGACAGATTTGTGAACAACATTTGAAAGAAATGGTAATATTGTTTATCTGGAATGAATTTTAGATCTTTGAGTCCATCTCATGAAAAATGGGAGCAAAAACAAAAGTGTTGCGTTTATATTTTTGCTGAGTATATATATACATATAGATATTTATATATTACTCAGTGCTATTCTTTTTTATACCGATTGTACTACCTGCCCTGTCAGTATTTAATGCCAGAAAGCTATATATCCCTGTTCAAACTGTATTTCGAAGTTCAGTTCCCCAGCCAACCCAGTGGTGGGTCTGGGTAAATAATGTAAGTACTTTATAAATGAAAATGGATTTATAGCGTTTTGGAAAAGAGCTCTTCATGTGCTTACAGAAGAAACTGAATAGCATTGTTTTTGCCATTGTCTTTAATTTGTATGAAAATGAGTCACCATATTTGCATGCTCAACAAACAAATAGCCTTAATACAAAAATTTCTGAAATAAGACACCATCACCACAAAATAAAAACCCTTTAAATAGGTGAACAAATCATAAAAATTGTAATAAATTTTAAACTACAGAAATCAGCATCAAATACTTTAAATGACCATGTAGTTAGCACAAAAAATAACTCATAAACAATAAACAACGTACATAAACAACATTTACACTCTGCAATAACTGTACATTAACATTTAAATCATTGTCAACTTTTCTATTTTAGAAGTTAATAGGAATCATTAGTTTTAATTTAATTATACTGAGAGTGTTTTGTTTCACTGATTTTATGATTTGATTTTGGTATATGTTTTGATTCTGTGCTTTGTATGTTGAGCTCTTTGTAACTTCAGTTTTAAAGGAGCTGATGATTTACCTGCTTATCCTTATTCACTACACACCATGTGACTCTTTGACTTTTACAGTAACTAATATGGGATGTGCATTTTATATATGTATTCTATGGATAACTCTTATCTAATGATTGCAAAATCATGTAAATCATAATTTCATCTAAAATCACTGCATTTATGATCACAAATGTTCAAATAATGACAGTGGGTCTTGTTGAATGTGATAACGATGTGTGGTGGGCAGTGGAATAAAAATTGGTTTCCGTCTGTGGGGACTGCTGACAGAGAAAAGGGATGAGATAAAATAAATCCTGGAACTTAGCCTGGTCTGGAGCAGGCTAGAGCTAAAGAATAAATCTCCATGGTAACATATATCAAAACATATTCCACTTTGCCCTATCCGGCTTTTGTGCAACCAGATCGTGGATTAATTGATCCAGGATAACCAAGATATCCTGACTTAATCCCTTATCCTACTTTCATGCAATAGGCCCCTGGTGTGTAAGGTTAGTGTTATGATAGCTCTGCTGTTATGGGATGTTTATTGTTGCTTTTTTTCACAGTTGATGCTATAAAATTTAAAACTAAGACGCCTTCGTTGTAAAATAAGATTTGTTACTACAGCCTTAATCTGCTGTAAAAAAAAACAGTTAAAGAAATGTGTTCAATCTTACAAAAACAAAATAAGAGTAGCTATAAGCACAACCTGCTGAGATGCCAGTGAGGAGAGAAAGAATCAGGAAGTGGTCAGGTAAATATGGAATCAGGCTCGACAGAAATTTTCCCCAGAAATATGGGGAAGTAAACCTCCTGGTTTCATATTTCACATTGTTTCATTGTATCGCTGTCATCTTGGCAAGGCAGTTTCTCATCCTTCTTTGCTGAATCAAGATGACAGACTGTTTGACAACTGCCTCATACCTCTGATGTGAGTCACATCCTTGTTTTAAATGGAAACTCATATCTCTGTATCACAGAAGAAGAAGTTTCTCTCACCTCCTCCTCTTGCAGGGAAGGACGTCCTCCTCTTTGTCCTCGCCCTGATCCATGGCAGAGCTCCCACCTTCACCCAAACACAACATCTGCTGGGAGAGGTCATGTGACTAAAGGGGAAAAAGTCAGCTCAGTCATCTGCCCATCCATTACATACACAACTCATCCATTTTGCAGTCATGGGGGGCGGAGCCTATCCTAGCTGACATTGGGTAGGAGGTGAAGTATGCGCTAGACTGGTCTCTAGCCAATCACAGGGCCACAACCATTCATGTTCACACTCATATGTAAGGACAATTTAGAGTCAACCTAGTGAGCCTGTTTTTGATCTGTGAGAGGAAGCTGGAGCACCCAATAAGAACCCACACATGCACAGAGAGAACATGAAAACACCACACAGCAAGGCCCTGACTGACATCGGATTCGAACCAGTAATCTTCTTGCTTAAAGGCTAGCACATTACCTGCTGCACCGCCATGCCACCCTTAAATCATAACTATCACTTTTGGTAACACTTTATAATACGGCCCGGTAATAGAACTGCAATAGCACTGCAATAGTGAGGTAATAGCGCTGCAATAGCGCTGCAATAGCACTGCAATAGCGGGGTAATAGCGCTGCAATAGCACTGCAATAGCAGGGTAATAGCGCTGCAATAGCACTGCAATAGCACTGCAATAGCAGGGTAATAGCACTGCAATAGCGTGGTAGTAGCGCTGCAATAGCACTGCAATAGCACTGCAATTGCGGGGTAATAGCGCTGCAATAGCACTGCAATAGCGGGGTAATAGCGCTGCAATAGCCCTGCAATAGCACTGCAATAGCGGGCTAATAGCGCTGCAATAGTGCTGCAATAGCACTGCAATAGCAGGGTAATAGCGCTGCAATAGCACTGCAATAGCAGGGTAATAGCACTGCAATAGCGTGGTAGTAGCGCTGCAATAGCGCGACAATAGCACTGCAATAGCGGGGTAATAGCGCTGCAATAGCCCTGCAATAGTGCTGCAATAGCAAGGTTATTGCAAGGTTATTGCATGGTAATAGCAAGGTTGTTGCATGGTAATAGTGGGGTGGTACCAGGATGATTGCAGCGCAACTGTACAATTACGTTCGTTGCTGTATTCGTACAAACTGGATTTTTTAATACATTTCATGAGAGGCTCCGGGCCCCCTGCGCCTTCGAAGGGGATAAGCGTAAGAAAAATGGTAGATGGATTTCTAACGACAAATTAATATGTATTCCTGAGTTATTCTGCAGATCGTTGTCCAAGTGAAATAATTCCCAAATGTTTTTATGACTATATAGGGATTAGAACATCACTGGCTGCGATCAACCCACAGTGTCAGTATAGCCTTACGGGTCACATTAGTCTTATGATATTTTACAATTCCGTACATGCATAAAGCATTACAATGCGATAAAGGGACATCAAGTAATGCCGGATAGCAGTACAGCAGCAACATGATTGTGACCACAAAGTACTTCTTTGGTGAATACATTTGAGGGTCGAGCTGACCAACCAAACCTCCAACCCATCTAAATCACGGTTCCGAAATCGTTACACATTAAACTCGACCAAAACACCGCACAAACAATGTCTTATTCAGAAATCCCACATAAAAGGACGAAACGCCAGCATTACAACACAAAACACAAGCATTTTACTGTAAAATCATACTTTATTCAAATTACCCATGAGCCATTGCGGCTGCCAAACACACCCAGCCACCATCAGTGGCCAGGACAGAGTCAGGTGGACGCGGCACTGTGACGCCCACCGGTGCTGCTGTCTCCAGCGAGTCAGCTGCTTGCTCATGGGCCTGGATGGCGATTATGATCGCACATGGATGGATGGATGGATGGATGGATGGATGGATGTTAAGCCTCCGGAAGCCATGCCTTGAGACTGTCCATCAGCTGTTGGCTCCTGTTTTTACATCGTTGGATGCGATCACAGCGTTTTGATTTTGGCGCTGCTGTGCCACAGCTGATTGTCACCAGGGATAAATTAGTTGTGGCGGCGGTTGTAGGCTTTAGCAGCGGCAACTCGCATGTCCATTATAACTTACATATAATTATTAAATCAGTGGAAGTTAACGCGATATCAACTAATTAACGCTTTTTAACGGAAATATATTTTTATCACACGCGGTGGTGTTTGAACCTTTGTTCATGCCAGAAGCACCTCAATAAAATAATATTAGTGCACTACAACTAATTTCTCCCCGGGAGATAATCCTGGGACAGCAAAATCAACAGTGCGACCACCGTTCGAGGATATAAACAAAGCAACAAGCAGCTGGTGGAAAGGTGCACACGCCCGTCAGTTGCGCTGATATGAAAGGAGGGGAAAGCGGCGGCTGATTGTGACACTGATGCAGAGAGCCCTATGCCTTCTCCCCGCTTAAGGAAACCAAGCTGGATACATGTTCTTTCTTGGCGTTTATTAGTTAATTAGTTGATATCGCGTTAACTTCCACAGATTTAATAATTATATGTAGGAATTATATCTAGGAAAAATGTGATTTCTGTGAATAACTACTGAACTAAAATAGATATCATTATGAATCCAGTTGTTAATGGTATGTTTTCATGGTCAAGGAATCTAAATATTTTGATGAAATAAAGGTAGGAGTAATATTTATGGTCAAAATGACAATATTGCTGAGGACTTATTCTTGTCATGACTGTTAAACTATGCATAACAGGCAAGTTTGTGTATTTGTATATTTGAATGTATGTGTATATGTATATGAGTATAATATGTGAATGCAGACAGGTAAGTGTGCTTATGAATGTGATTCTTTTTGAAAGTGGAACTTCTAATATCCAGTCAGCATATACTCCACACCTGTAATTCGCCACACCTATGACTGAATGCATGGGTGGATGAGTGAGGGTGGGTTTGGGGTACTGAACATATTTTGGTTAATAGAGGGAGAGTAAGTGGGGACAGGACATGAAAAGCTTTTGCTTCATCCTACTCCTTTTACACATTAAATGCTTTATTTAGTACTTATGAGCAATTGTGGCATTATGTACCTTTGATTTGACTGTTTTTATTTTCAACTGTTTTCTTCTTCGAAATAAACTGAACTGAACTGACCGTGGCGCTGTCAGAGGTCTGCACTCTCCGAGTGCTTTTCTAGTTTATTTTTGGTCTCAACTGAGACATTTTTTGCACATATTTTGTATTGTATATAATAAACCTGTGAGGACTGCTCGCCAGTCCTCCTGTTTTGCTCCTCTCTCCCTCCCCTCTCGGGTTGTCTCCTCTCCTTTTTTCCTGTCCTGCACTTCCCTCGTTCGCCAGTGTGGGAGTTGGCGCCACGGGGCTCTCCTCACTTCCTTTTGGATCTCCTGAATGGGCGCCCGTGGAGCTGATCTCCCCTACCTGCACCACCTGTTCCTGATCTCCTGATTGGGGATCCCTCTACTTAAGCCAGTGTTGGATTCTTCTCGGCGCCGGCTGATTGCCTTTCACATTGTGGTTCGTACCAAACGTCTGTGCTGGCTTCAGTTTCGCCTCTCACTACCTTAGTGAACCTTGTTGTACTTTTTGTCTGGGACGTGTGTGGGTTACTCGTTTTTGCCTGTGGACTAATCAGTGCTCTCTCCTCTGTTTTTTCCTCCAGGTCTCCACGAGCTCCTGCCATTGCCACCTTTGTACATATCACCTTTTTTGCACCTATTGTTAATAAATCCTGGTTTTTGTTTCAAACCTGATCTGATCTCTGCCTCTGCTCTGGGTCCACCTTACATGCTGAAACCAACACCTAACAGAATCAGCCGGCCTCTTTTTGGAGTCCGCAAGGATGGATCAGATCAAGGAAGCTCTGGTGTCTCATGGAACACTTTTGGGTCAGCATGACTCTCTGCTCAAAGGGGTTACAGGCAAACTGGAGGAAGTCGCTCGCCAGGTGCAGCTGATTGGCACTCAGCTCAGTGAGACCTCACCTCCCCCGTCTGCAGCGGTGAGTGCTTCGTCTGCTCCTCCTCCTGTTGCTGATCTCTCTCGTAGTCCAGTTTACACTAGAGAACCGTTTGTAACGCCACCAGAGCCCTTTTTCGGCAATTTTGACAACTGTAGTCGTTTTTTATTTAATTGTAGTTTGGTTTTTAAACTCCAACCCCATAGTTACGCTTCTGATGAGGCCAAGGTTGCTTACACCATCAACCTCCTTAGAGGGAAGGCAGCAAAATGGGCTACAGCACTATGGGAGGGGGGTTCCAGTATTCTTTCCTCTTTTGAGGAGTTTTCTACCCACAGTTTTCTACGCAGGGTTTTTGATCATCCAGTTTCTGGCCAAGACGCAGCTAAACGCCTTTTAGCTTTATCTCAGGGTTCTCATTCTGTGGCAAGTTTTGCTGTCGATTTTCAGATTTTGGCTGGGAAGTGTGGCTGGGATGAGGGCGCGTTAAAGGCGTTATTTGTTAAGGGGTTGTCTGAGGATTTAAAGGACGAGTTAGCTACTCGAGATGAGCCTAACACTCTCCAAGATCTTTTTGATCTCACTATTAAGATTGATGGTAGAATGAGAGAGAGAAGCCGGGAGAGGGCGGCGGGCACTCCCCGTAACAGTCCCCCTGCTGGTCATCCTGTTTCCTTTTCACACTCTGCTGCAGCCTGTCCGCTGCCCACAACACCTTCGCCCCCTACCGACACGGAAGAGCCCATGCAGTTGGGGAGCACTCGGTTATCTGCCCGTGAACGGAGAAGACGCAAGGCGGAGCATCTGTGCTTATACTGCGGAAGAGCAGAGCACTCCCTTCAGTCCTGTCCCTTGCTGCCAAAAGACAGGACTCACCATTAGAGAAGGGCTTAATGGTGAGTCGCACGTCCAATCCCTCTAGCCCTTCCCCCAGGTCCACGTTCTCAGCTATACTCAGCTTACCCACTTCCAAACTCAGTACAGCAGTCTTTTTGGACTCAGGAGCAGATGATAATTTTATTGATGAGGACTTTGTCAAGGCCAATAACATCCCTACTGTGTCACTTTCTCAGGCTAAACAAGTATTAGCGTTGGATGGACAAATTATTTCGGTGGTCAAATTTGAGACAGCCCCTCTCAACATGCTGCTTTCTGGTAATCACTCCGAGAAGATTAAGTTTTTTGTTATTTCGTCTCCCAGCTCCCCAGTTATTCTCGGTTTGCCTTGGTTTAAAACCCACAATCCGCACGTTAATTGGGTCACCTCTTCCATAGTCAGTTGGAGCACTCATTGTCATGCTTTTTGTCTTCAATCGGCGGCCGTTAACCCCTCACCCTTGTTAACTCTTTCGCCTCCGGATCTCACTTTGGTCCCCTCGTGTTATCATGACTTAGCGCAGGTATTCAGTAAGGACCTAGCCAAAACGTTGCCTCCTCACCGTCCTTACGATTGTGCTATAAATTTGCTCCCTGGCGCTCCCTTGCCCTCTAGTCGCCTCTACAACCTCTCGCGTCCCGAGAAGGAGTCCATGCAGGACTACATTTCTGAGTCTTTGGCTTCCGGGTTAATTCGGCCCTCTTCGTCTCCAGTAGGGGCGGGGTTTTTCTTTGTCGGCAAAAAAGACTCATCCCTGAGACCCTGCATTGATTTTCGTGGTCTTAACGATATCACAGTTAAGGATAAGTCCCCCATTCCTCTCATTGATCCGTCGTTTGAACCACTCTGTAACGCCAAGGTGTTTTCCAAGCTTGATCTCCGCAACGCTTATCACCTTATTCGCATTAGAGAGGGCGACGAATGGAAAACTGCTTTTAATACACCGATGGGCCACTTTGAGTATTTGGTCATGCCTTTCGGCCTTACTAACGCGCCAGCAGTTTTCCAATCGTTTATGAACGATATTTTCCGGGACGTCCTAAATAAATTTGTGTTCATTTATTTGGACGACATTCTCATTTTCTCTCGTGACATCACTGAACACAAGCAACACCTCCGTCTTGTTCTCCAACGTTTGTTGGAGAATAAGTTATATGTGAAGCCTGAGAAATGTGAATTTCACTCCCCCAAAGTCAACTTCCTCGGCTACGTCATTGAGGCTGGCCAGCTGCGTCCTGACCCCAACAAAATCAAGGCAGTTACCAGTTGGCCCATCCCTACCTCCCGTAAGGAACTCCAGCGCTTTTTGGGCTTTGCTAATTTCTACAGGAGGTTCATCCGGAATTACAGTGTCGTAGCCAGACCTATCACCCAACTCACCTCCATCAAGACACCTTCCATCTGGTCATCAGAGGCCAACAGGGCTTTTCAGAGGCTCAAGGAACTGTTCACCTCTGCTCCGGTTCTGCTTCACCCCAATCCCTCTCTGCAGTTTGTGGTCGAGGTAGACGCCTCTGAATCTGGGTTAGGAGCGATCCTGTCTCAACGGGACCCCAAGACTGACAAGCTACACCCCTGTGCTTTCTTCTCGTCGTCTTTCCCCTGCAGAGCGCAACTACGACGTGGGCAATCGAGAGCTTTTGGCAGTGGTGGGGGCTCTTCAAGAGTGGAGACACTGGTTGGAGGGGGTGGAAAAACCATTCGTCATTTGGACAGACCATAAGAACCTAGCCTATCTCCAATCCACTAGACACCTCAACCCACGGCAGGCTAGATGGTCTTTGTTCCTCAGCAGGTTTAATTTCACCATCTCCTACCGCCCAGGTTCAAAAAATGTTAAGCCTGACGCCCTCTCCCGGGTGTATTCCCTTCCTACTGAGTCTGAAGAACCCTCTACAATCCTTCCCCCCTCCTGCATCATCGGAGCAGCGCAGTGGGAGATTGAGAAGGTGGTCAGAGATGCACAAGCTCATCACCCCGACCCTGGAACGGGCCCACCGGACAAACTATTCGTTCAGATCGGAGGTCCTCCAGTGGGGGCACTCATCCAAATTAGCTTGTCATCCTGGCATTAACCGCACTCTCTCCTTTATCCGGCAAAGGTTCTGGTGGCCCTCCATTACCAAGGACGCCCGGGAATTCATTGCAGCCTGCTCAGTCTGTGCCCGGGGTAAGGCCTCTCACCAACCTCCTGCTGGTCTGCTGCGCCCCCTGCCGGTCCCTAGTCGCCCCTGGTCACATATAGCGGTTGACTTCGTTACTGGTCTCCCTCCTTCTCAAGGTAACTCAGTCATTCTCACTATTGTCGATCGATTCTCAAAGATGGTACATTATGTCCCCTTACCCAAGCTGCCTACGGCCCTGGAGACGGCGAACCTACTAGTCCACCATGTCTTTAAACTTCACGGCATCCCCCAAGACATCGTTTCCGACAGAGGTCCCCAGTTCTCATCTCGAGTTTGGAAGGAGTTTTGCCAAACTTTGGGCGCAGCAGCCAGTCTATCATCTGGCTTTCACCCTCAGACCAACGGCCAGACTGAGCGGGCCAACCAGGACTTGGAGAGCGCCCTGCGCTGTGTAGCAGCCCACCACCCAGTGTCTTGGTGTGAGCATCTGCCTTGGGTGGAATACGCCCACAACGCCCTCTCCTGCTCGGCTACGGGTATGTCACCTTTCCAGGCCTGTTTTGGTTATCAGCCTCCCTTATTTCCAGAGCAGGAGAGGGAGGTCTCTGTTCTGTCCGTGGGAGCTCACATCCGATGCATTAAGGAGGTGTGGAGGAGGGCTCGTTCCGCCCTAACGGATACGTCGGAGAGGAACAAGCGCAGTGCAGACCTCCATCGGCAGCCTGCTCCAGACTACCAGCCTGGCCAGATGGTATGGTTGTCTTCTCGGGACCTTCCCCTGCAGGTAGAGGCTAACAAACTTGCTCCTCGCTACATTGGTCCATTCCCCATTGAGAAGATTATTAATCACTGTTCTGTGAGACTCAGGCTCCCCGCATCACTAAAGGTTCACCCTACATTCCACGTCTCTCTGCTGAAACCGGTGACTACCAGCAAGCTCTGCCCTCCGGCCGAGCCCCCTCCACCCCCCCGACTCATTGACGACCATCCAGCGTTCACAGTGTCCCGCATCCTGGATGTCAGACCGCGGGGGCGGGGGTTCCAGTATCTGGTCGACTGGGAGGGTTATGGGCCAGAGGAGAGGTCCTGGATCCCCCGCGGTCTCATCTTGGATAGAGACCTGCTTCGGGACTTCTACCTGGAACATCCGGACAAGCCCGGTCGGACGTCAGGAGACGCCCGTTGAGGGGGGGGCACTGTGAGGACTGCTCGCCAGTCCTCCTGTTTTGCTCCTCTCTCCCTCCCCTCTCGGGTTGTCTCCTCTCCTTTTTTCCTGTCCTGCACTTCCCTCAATCGCCAGTGTGGGAGTTGGCGCCACGGGGCTCTCCTCACTTCCTTTTGGATCTCCTGAATGGGCGGCGCCTGTGGAGCTGATCTCCCCTACCTGCACCACCTGTTCCCGATCTCCTGATTGGGGATCCCTCTACTTAAGCCAGTGTTGGATTCTTCTCGGCGCCGGCTGATTGCCTTTCACATTGTGGTTCGTACCAAACGTCTGTGCTGGCTTCAGTTTCGCCTCTCACTACCTTAGTGAACCTTGTTGTACTTTTTGTCTGGGACGTGTGTGGGTTACTCGTTTTTGCCTGTGGACTAATCAGTGCTCTCTCCTCTGTTTTTTCCTCCAGGTCTCCACGAGCTCCTGCCACTGCCACCTTTGTACATATCACCTTTTTTGCACCTATTGTTAATAAATCCTGGTTTTTGTTTCAGACCTGATCTGATCTCTGCCTCTGCTCTGGGTCCACCTTACATGCTGAAACCAACACCTAACAAAACCTTTCTATTTTTTTATTGCTTTAAATTGTAATTGTATTTTTTTTTTTCATTTTATTGTTTGTATTTCATATTGAAATAAAAGTTTCCTATCACATTTCCCTGCTCATTCATTACTTACATTGTGCTCATGTACAGTTAGGTAAAGTTAATCAATTTATTATTATGGGCATTAATACAAGGATAATAATTAAAGGTTGTGGGGGAGTTTTTACATAACAAAAGCTAACCAAAAAGTAACATTCCCCAAAGGTTAGGGGAAGGTTCCAAACAAAGCTATTATAACATAAGGGGAACGTTAAGGGAACCAAACATCTAACCAACACCTAACGTCTAGAGAACATAAAAAAAACTTTCCATAGGGAACCAAGGGGCAACCAAATCGCAACCAAAATATGACCTTCCAGGAACGTTACTGCAACTTAGAGCTTTTGTTCCCAGAATGTTCTGGGAACGACAAATTGTTAGTAGGGTATAGTTATTATAAAGTGTTACCAGTTTTTGCGTCCAACTACAATGAAGCAGTGTTGCGGATGAATATTAGCAGGCACCCAATGGGTTTTGTTGAAGTAGGCCTAAGTGACATGAGAACAGAGAAGAAAGCATGTGAGAAATACAAGACATGATCCTCTTGCTGAGCCGAGGATGGAGCGAGTGTCGGGATGATGCTGTGAAGTGTGTGAGCAGCACTCGTTAGTTCCCTGAAAGAAGGCTTCCCTTCTCCCCCCGGTGTGTGGCCTGTCTGTGAGGAGCGAGCATGGGAAACTCGGGGAGTGTGCCGAGATGCAGCACGATGGTTGCGGGGGAGCTGGAAAAGTTGTTTTTTTTTAATTACTATTTAAATTTTTTTTCGGGAAGTGGCCGTGGATTCGATGGTCGGCGGGCAGAGACACAAAAGGTGGGGACAGAAGAGACTTGAGTCCCCTTTGTGTGAGTGGTTGTGAGCAGCTGCTGTGTCGGGAGTTGAGTGAGAGTCATAGGAATGCGTGGCTCTTTGAGGGGATGGAGTGGGGCGGCCCTTAAAAGGGCCTTTTGGTTTGCTGGTGAGCCGGAGGACAGAGGATGCGCGTTTAACCGCTGAAGCCGTACAGGGTGCGGCCCTGCCTCTTGAGAGCATACACCACGTCCATGGCGGTGACGGTCTTTCTCTTGGCGTGCTCGGTGTAGGTGACTGCATCGCGGATGACGTTCTCCAGGAAGACCTAGAGCACACCGCGGGTCTCCTCGTAGATCAGACCGGAGCAGAGCCGGCCCAAGGCATAAGCGAACTAAGCACCTGCCTAGGGCCCCGTGACCACCTGGGGGCCCCCAAGAGCAATTAACTTAAAAAAAGAAAAAAGTAATTAATTATTTTTTCCGTGTGTGAGTGATGATGATTCATAACAGGGCTGACAACTCTCACGAATTGGCCGTGAGACTCTCGCATTTGACTGGTTTCACACGCTCTCACGCCACACGTCCGATTTCTCACCCTGAAGTCAGAAGCAAAAACCGCAGGGGGGACGCAGGGGTCGTGTCCAGTGGTGTAGTAAACCAGAAACGCAGGTAAACAGAGTTTACACACCAGAAAGAAATACAATATAACTACAAGAAAATGTGCAAGCATACTTATAGGATGGTTATGTGACTTTAACTTTCACTTTCCGTGTACACGCGATCCTCTGTGTGCCGGTGTGCGTAAAGGCGCAGACGCGCATCCCAGCAGACAGTGAGAAATCACTGAGAGTGGGAGTCACTTTGTGTGATTCTATGATTCAAACTGTGTCTTGATAGCTCATGCACACATTTTAAGTGAACACAGAGACTTAAGGAATAATGGGTCAACCTTTTGATGAATCAAAACGCGACGTTCTTCATCAGTCCAGCTCTGAGCCTCTCGTTCACTTACTCACTGTTTCCTAAATGATTACTTCATCCTGAGGTTTCCTGGGTCTCATATTCTTCATGATATAAGAGCAATGTTTGAGGGATCAAGCTTCAAATACAATCTACTAGTGCAGTGGTTCGCAACCTGTGGGTGGAGGCCCATCAGTAGGTCTCAGAGCTGTTTTTAGTGGACAGTTTATAAATGAGGCAAAAATGTCTTCAGTGTGTGGAGGCCTAAGTGCACAATATCCAACAGTGTTTAACAACTAGAATAAAAGAAAAATTACACCACTGGTCGTTTCCCCACCTTCTATTAAGTTGTCCACCAGAAATCCCCGCTGTAAACCCAAATAAAAGTTTTCCAAATGTATTGTTATGTTTTCTGACTGCACAGAACAAGCCAAGTCAAGTTTTATAAATACTTTATTTGACAATTTTAATTATTGAAAGATTTCAACCCCCATTTCAACCCCCCAGCCACCCTCGGTTAATAAGGTCTTTATCACTTGACTTGTTAAACAAGCTTACTGACAACATTTCAACATTTCACATTAATGCAGCATGGTATTTGAACTAAAAAGCAGGGAGTGAATTGTTAAAATAAAACAACTGTAAATAGCACAGCTGTTCATCTTGGTTTGCAATGAATCTGTGTCCTGCCTGGCTGTGGTGTCAGAGGGTCTGACATCCTCACCCTCTCATTTGTGACACAAATATTACTCTGTTTTAGATTTCTCAAGATGTATAAATTCATTTATGTAGGGTATTATTACTTTGAGTTTGAAATTTTATAAAGATGTAGTGATTTGAAAATAATGACTTGAACAAATCCAGTTTATAATCACATTCTGAAGGTTAATTTTCACTCCTTGTTGTCCTCCAATTAAAATCACTTCATAGGTTTTCAAGATTTATACTGGATGGTTCATAATGGTGTAGATTTGTAGCATACACATTGATGCCAATGTGTTTTATTTCCTAGGAAAATTAAAGCTTGGCTGATTGTATATTCAATTGCATTCGGAGGTGTGGCGTGAGAGCGTGTGAAACCAGTCAAATGCATGAGTCTCATGGCCAATGTGTGAGAGTTGGCAGCCCTGAATGACTCTTTCAGTATTTATTCGTCAGAAAAAAAAAAAAAAAAAAAAAGTATTTATTCGTCACATTAACCAGAATATTAGTATATTAATATTAAAGTAGAATAACATCAGAAATGTTGGAATAAAAAAGGTTGAGACACAAAGACAAAAACTAGCTGAGTGGGTTTAAGCCAGGCTATATCAGGATGTTTTAGACTTTCTTCACTGCTGTTTTTCAAATTTTTCTTTTCTTTTTTCATTTTTTTCAATTAGTTTTTTTTTTTTTTTTTTTTACATTACATTGATTCAACATATAACCATACTGGTAAAGTTTATCAAGTCTTGTGTTAAATGTTTTCTTGATCAATATTTCTATATATATGTATATATATATATATATATATATATATATATATATATATATATATATATATATATATATATATATATATATATATATATATATATATATATATATATATATATATATATATATATATATATATATATATACATATATATATATATATATGTATATATATATGTATATATGTATATATACATATGTATGTATATATATATATAATATATATATATATATATATATATATATATATATATATATATATATATATATATATATATATATATATATATATATATATATATATATATATATATATATATATATATATATATATATATATATATTAAAAAATAATCTAATTAATTACAGGATTTGTAATTAATTAATCTAATTAATCACATTTTAATCTCATATCTGCCTAAAGCACCCACATAAAGAATTTGAATTCTAGGGCATTACAAAATTGTAGTGGATGATTAATCAAATGAATGCACTACAAAGAGAAGATTGTATATCTTCATTTTTATTGGTGACTAAGGCCTCATCCACACGAAGACAAAACGCTTAACAGTTTCCAAAACGATCGTCATAAAGACGAAGGCGTCTCAGAAAATGTGTGCGTCTACATGAATGCACTTGATACGCATCAAAACGGTGTAAAACACATGCCAGACCTCTAGGGCCACTGTAAGGATATGACGGAAACCAGCGGAAACAGACGAAAAAACAGTGGTCCCACACTAAAAAAACTATGTAACAAAACAACTAAGAATTCAGACTTTACATTTTTACTAAGATTCTGTTATGATCTATTTAAAGCTGGTGTCTACGATTTGAAACTGCAGCCTGCCCCTCCTTCCCTCACCTCTCCCCTCCGTGTTCCAAGATCCTGCCCCCAGCTCGTGTCGCCTCATATAAGCCCCCTCCGGCAGAGCTACGAGCGACTAGCACAATATATCAGCAGCAAACTCAATCAAAAACAGCTCAGCTCAACTGAAAGTATCAAACACGACAGACATCCCCCTTATAACACACAGCAGTAGCCATTTCAACTGGACCGGCGGCAATGCGGGTTTGGCGCCGCCAGAGCGGAGCCGAGTGTGGGGGAGGATTTATCTTTCTCAGCCTGTCCTCCCCAGCTCAGCTTACAGTGCTAACGATTAGCGGCTAACAGGCTAACCCGCTCCGCTACAAGTTATTAGCCCGTACAGGCACAGACTAACCAGAGTTATTCAGCAGACATCTCCCACTGTAGTGAACAAAGCCATTACCTGATCAACCAGGGGCGAAACGGCCGATGCTGAAGGTCTGACGGCCGGCTGAGGCTATTCGTTAGCCGTTAGCCCGCTAACAGGCCTCAACCCGCGGGCAGAGCTCCGTTGGGCCCGCGGGAGAGGGAGGCGGATTCCCGGGTTTGGCGCTAGGCTTTTCCGGCTCCATGATAGTTCAGTAGCTAACGCTGCTAGCTGCTCACCGGAGGTAGAGGAGAGGAGGCGGGACCATGGGCAAGATGCTGCGTACTGCGTAGTGAGGGAGACGAGGATTGGATGGACTCATGGACTAACTCACGGACCAATTAATAGTTGCAGGTTCTTAGGCTTGATTGGTCAGCTAGTATGCAGCTTTGCAGCGGATATACTGAATGGATTTTTTTCGTTCTTTTTGGTCTTTATACTGTGTAGATAGGACCATAGGACCATAACAGCCTTATAAACGGTGTTATTAATATGTACAAAGCTTCCAAATCGTAGACCATAGCTTTAACACACAAGACAGCAAATAGATAGTAATAAGCTAAATATATACAAAATCATCATTTATAGTGTACTTTCTATTGGGAAGTGGTTGTCCCAACCCCTAAGCCCTAAATTTCGACCTATGAAAATAATACTTAAAACAATTTTGTATTTTTTTTCAATTATGTTTTTTAAAATATCTTGTTGTTTTCCTTTAAACAGCATTGAAAAGATTTGGATGTATTGCGGGTTTATTTTTTTAATTTAAAAAGATCATTCAAAAAATGCTGTCCCACGCTTTCATGTCACGCCCGAAACACAGATAGTTTTACCACATAGGTTGATCCTGTTTTTAGCCACACCCCTGCATTTTTGATCAGGCAGAGACTCAGCATCCCTCTACCTCATGGCATCATGGCGAGTAGTTACCTCTCATCAGTTTGGAGTAAACGTGTTCCAAAATCTGAAATCTGTCGGGAACATTTTTAATTGTCACTACCAAACACATATTCTCTGCAATTAGGTAAACTTTTGGAGGTTTAATGCAACACATTATGTTTTTATGGGCGTACACCTGTTCAAACATCCATTTGCTGGCCATGTGCTTAGTAGCATTTTTTAGTTATTAGCTAAAATAAGCTAAAATTGTCACATCCGAAACAGATGGTAGAGTTTCGGTTGTGACAACATGTAATGGTCCACTTACTTAAGTGAATGTTTGATCATTATTACCAGAGGTGTGGACTCGAGTCATGTGACTTGGACTCAAGTCAGACTTAAGTCACAATTTTGATGACTTTGGACTCGACTTGGGACTAAGACTTGCAACTCGACTTGGACTTTGACATCAGTGACTCGGGACTTGACTCTGACTATAGTCTGATGACTTGAAAATACTTGAAACTTTCAGTAAGACTGTTGAATAAAATGTGCTACCTTTCAAAGTATTCCACTAAGTGACTGATTTTTGTCATTTCCAGCTAGACAACATTTGTTCCCACAGGATCTGCTCCATTGAATGCATCTATTAGCATCCAATCAGGTTTAGAAGAATAAACAAAGAGGGTTTGGATAACACAGTTACTTCCCTGAGTGCAAGACTGCAGGAGTGTGGGAACAACCTAGAGATGTGGAACCAGAGGATAATTTTATTTGCATTCACAAAATACGATGTCATAAACAAAAACAAATGCCGTTTGCAAAACCTGCAGCATGAGAATAACAGACGGGGAGGCGACGATGTCGAACTTTGTTTGGTACCTGAAGCTGCACAAAGAAAGCTTGGCCTGCTATTTGTTGTGAGATCCTTTAGGGTAACTTTAGCTTAGCATTCATTATATGCAACAACGGTATCGCTTGTAAACTTGCCTTGGCTAAAAACTCAGACTGACGTTAGCTGAAAAGAATTGTAAGATTAAGGCCCAGGGTGACCAAGTGTCCTGTTTTCTCATAACATGTCCTGTTTTCATGTCCTGACCTGACTGTCCTGGTTGTTTTTTATAAAGTGATGAAACTGTCCTGGTTTTTATTGGGTTTTTTATTTGGTCAACGGTGCTAATGACTTGGAACGACTTGAAAATTTTAAGCCTATGACTTCAGACTTGACTTGACTTGTCTTTACTTGAGACTCGACTTGGACTTGGGTTGAAAGACTTGAGACTTGCTTGAGACTTGCAAAACAGTGACTTTCTCCCACCTCTGATTATTACCTCTTAAAACATGTAGATAATGCTGATTCATGTTTTATATTATAAAGCATCAGGAGAAAGCAGCAGGGAGAAATGAAAAAAACACCAATATGGCAAAACAAAATATTTGAAAAACTAGACTTTTAGCCCAAGGGTGTCGACCACGTTATTCTTAAGAAGTTGTTTGTTTTGTTTTAAGTTCGATAAAGTTCTTACATAACACTTTCTGGTGTGTGTATTTTTTAAAAAAAGATGTTTTAAAGGGACTTTGAGGAGTTTCTAAATAATTACAAAAAGTCTCACTTTTAGATATATGCCTGATGGAAATACACACTTTAAGATGAGTTTTATAGCATCAAAATAGGTTATCTATAAATGCTATTCCTTAGCCTTCCGGTCGGGTCGGACAGGGCTGGACTGGCCTGGATACTCAACTTCGGGAACAAGACAAATAAAACTACAGCAAATTTATATTATTCTGACACGTCTTAGAGCACCAAGCTGTAAGTAGTGATATATAGCCAGCTACAAAACTACGATACTAAGTTTTCTAAAAATTGCTTGTTGTCACACATCAAAAACTACCGCTATGTAACTAGAAAGAGATACATTACCTCGTCGCTTTGCATCCTGAAACTTGTTGAAAAAAGAAGTTGTAAAGCAATGCAGAGTTCTGAGGAAGGTCCGAGTTTCATTCATTTAGCATCACAACAAACACACGCTTTGGCTTGTGGTGCGTTCCAGTTGTAGTCGGAAGTTGGAATTTCTGAGTTTCGAGTAGGAGACTACAACTGAAACGTCCCCGAAGTGTAAATTTCCTGCTGGGAACTCGGTGAAACCTCGCCATCCCCGAGTTGACAATGGAAGATGGATGCCCCCAGTGTGAACAGTTATTTAGCTCCTGTAATAATCAATTTATTTACACTTCTGACTGGGGTGTGTTGCTCGAGATCAGCTGTATACAGGGGCTGCGGTCGAAAAGTCATTTTTGCTTAGGAAGGTTTCTAACGGAGTGAAATGAACCGGAAGTAGTTCGTGATTAGAGCTGTTCGAATAGTTTAAATGCTTAGGAAAGGTGGCTCAATGCTTCCTTTATTATCTCCTTTAGCATAGGATACACCAGAGCATCCTTTACGAAAGGAGAGGAGATTATTCTGTCACACAATTCACCGCGGCAACAGCTTTTATACACAGAGCGTATTCCGACTGCTTCCGAATTCAACCGAATAATGACGAACAAATCACACAGCCCATGTGAGTTACCACTGCTGTTCATCCTTTCTAAAGTTTACCAAAACCTGCCTTAACTTTCCAGTAGTCTGATTCTCTGAAGAGAGCAGGATATGAGACGTTTGATGTTGATTATGTTTTAAACATGGTTCAATATGAATCATTTGTACACCATTAGATTGCGGTCTTAACAGTTTCTGCCTTTCTTTCCTTCAGTTCATTTATTTTCATGCACTGATTCATGTTGATAATGAGAGGACAGATTTATTTAAATCCTCACTTCCAACATCGGTTATGCAGATGCAATTTTTACCAGGTTATTATGTTCAAATTGTCCGAAAGGAACAACATTGTCATGATTAATGAGCACTTCAATGATGTGTCTTTTGTAGTCCACCTTCAGAAAATTGTAGTTTCACCGCAGCAGTGATATCCGCCGTCACATGATGACGAAGCGCAGAGAAAGTGTAGTCGGATTCTCTCTGTATGGCAGTATTCCTTTCCTCAGTCCTTCTGAATTCTCCTTTCTCCTTTCCTTAACCTCATGATGTTTTCCATCAGGGTTAAGGAAAAGTAGATAGGAAAGGACTTAGGAGGTGACTATTCGACCGCAGCCATAGTATTGTTAGACTTACATTTACAAAAATGTTGCCATAGTGATAATCACATTCTTCATACAACAATGCAGGGCGTGCTAACAACAGCTAACAATAGCCTGGTAGATCGGCATGTTTTTTTCCGACTTCAACTGGAACGCCGATAAGTCAGAGATGTTTATTCGTCACATTAACCAGAATATTGAGGGAATATTTAGAGTTAAAGTAGAATAACATCAGAAATGTTGGAATAAAAAAGGTTGAGACACAAAGACAAAAACTAGCTGAGTGGGATTAAGCCAGGCTATATCAGGATGTTTTAGACTTTCTTCACAGCTGTTTTTGAAAAAAGAATTTGACATAACATTAGGCTAGACTATTAATTAAGAATTGAACTTATCATTTTTATCTGAGACCTCAGTTTGTGTCACAATATGTCTGCCCTCATGTTCCACTATGAGCTAGAAATCAAACAGGCGTTAAACATCAGTTTAATTTGATGTTACTCAGGTCCACAAAGGAAACAACATGGATATACATCAGGAAATATTAAGAAGGGTTAACATTGTTTGGCCTGCAGATAAAGTCACATACAGATTTAAAGTGTGTTTTCTCTTTCTCAGTCTTCTTAAAGATGCAGATGTTAGCAAGGCCACAGCCCTGATATTTCTTTCAACTTAACCACTAATTAATGGGGTGCCGTTTGTTGAGCAGCTTATGCAAAAAATAAAATAAATAAATAAATAAAAACAGCAAATTTTTCTGACATTTAGCTTTAAAACATGTACAAACAACTGGTGTGATTTTTCAGGTGACCTTTTATGATATTTACTGCAATACTTGCCATCTTAGAAATATCTTAAATAGTTATATTTAAATACAAAATATCACACATAAATACTTACTATAGATTTAAATTTAAAATATCCATATATATCAATTGTTAATATAAATATACATTTTAAATATAAATGTTTGGTCTAAATATAAATGTTAAATATTAATATAAAAATATTTTTTAAATATAAATTTAAAAAATAATATGAATACATAAATGTTAAATATGAATCTCTCAGGCACAGTTAAGACAAAATCTATAGTCCAGCTCACAGGAAGCACCACATTTTTCTTTTCCATTCAAGTTTTTTTTCAGTGAGCATTATTACAAAGGGCAACCCATAATATCTGAATATAAAGTGACATCGTACAATGATGATGTGTAACAGATCTTGTATCAATTTTTTCTTAATAAAGGCTATGCATATTTTGTAATAGAGCAGTAATGATGTGAGTTTTCAAAGGCTTCTTGTTAAAATGAGTTGGGAAATTGTGATCCATGAATTGTACAAATATATTTGCTGTTGTTGAGAAAAGTCAGAAACATAGTGAAGAAACTGCAGAGTTTCCTACTATGAACAAAAGAAGCTTTAAATACGTGATGACCTTTTTTCTTTATTGATTTATTTATTCATTTTTACACCATTATATATATAGACATTGTGAACCGCATAGTCAAACCATATTGTTACAATATACAAACACACATTTAACATAAATATAAAGGCTACACATATACAATATATACAGATATACAGATAGGGGTTTGACTAGGTTAAATAGTGGATTTCACTAAGCTATAATATTCCCAGGTTTTTATAGCTGTTTTGTTTTCCATCTTTTTGATTAAATTCACGTAATATTTAATTTCTATTTTGGAATCATGATAATTTGGTTTTTGTGGAGTCCATTTACTTCTATGTGAATGATATTTCCATAATATTAGGAGATTCAACAAAAATAATTATTTGTCTCTACGTTTTTTTTCCCATGATATGTAAGCATTATGGCTTTTTTTGCTAAATTAATCTTAGAAGGGTTAACATTGTTTGGCCTGCAGATAAAGTCACATACAGATTTAAAGTGTGTTTTCTCTTTCTCAGTCTTCTTAAAGATGCAGATGTTAGCAAGGCCACAGCTCTGATATTTCTTTCAACTTAACCACTAATTGGTTTAATTACTGTCAATGAAATATCATTTTGAATGGTGTAGTTCAGTGTAAAAGGTGTCAGATTTCACATGTGTCTGACTGTATTGTGACTTACTGATGGATGACTTTCTGTCTGCATTGTAAACCACCTCTATGAGGACTTCAGTTAAGAAAAGGGCTTATTTTTATTTAGTGTCGGCCTGTATCAGGACTGGGAAATATATTGTTCAGGATATTTAGATATTTTTGTGAACAGAATACAGTATATTTTAATGATATAAATGAAATTATAGTTTGTTTGAAAATGGTGACAGGGTTCAGATCCAAGTTTGTTTACTGTTATTTCTAATTGCTGTAATATTCTTATTGATCAAACAAACTTCACCAAATGTTTATCTAAATAGGAGAAACTGTTATTACTCAAAGGAGTTAGTTTTTAATGTCGGACACTAAGATGTTCTTAACAGTGGATTGCAAGTTAAGTGGCATAAAGTGATGTCCTGTGCAGCAGATGAGCATTTTAGTGATATGATGTCACATATTGTGCAGCATTTATAAAGTTAACTACTTAAAATAGAGCTATTCATTTTTTATACACATCAGTATCAGATATTATTTACCATGGCTTGCAAGTTAAGTGATTAAAAGATAATGTACAATAGATGTGTAGTTAAATAAAATAAAGTGACATATTGTGCAGTAAATGACAAATGATTTGAAATAAAGCAAACAGCTGCAGTATCATATAACACATGAAACAGGATGGAGTCATCCAGTATTTGAGGTTCAGAGTATTTAAGGTGCAGGGGTTCAATGATTTTGTAAATTAGTTGTAACAACTGGAATACTTGGTTGTAACTGTTTCTTCTGAACTCTTAAGTGTATTTTTAATAAATAAAACTTAAATATTATCTACTTAGTGGTACATATTGCTCTTGTTAGTGCCTTATCATAGAGACAGAGAAAAATTCTGCAACTAAAACTTTTCTGTGTTTTTTCCTCCCTTAAAGGAGCCATTTCATCTTTACTCTAACATTCATAAACTCAGGCCAGACTCCTTGGAAGTTTATAGAAGAACTTGGGAAGCTAGCTTAGGAATGGAGATCTCTAAAAACATGTGGGGTGAGGCTTTACGCAGGGCGCACAAATCCTCTATTTGTGCCAAACACTGTTTTATCCAATGTAAAATTCTACACCGTGCTCACTATACCAAAGAACGTCTGGCAAAAATGTTTAAGAATGTGTCACCATCCTGTGATCATTGCCATCATACTCCCGCTAATTATTTTCATATGTTTTGGCAATGCCCATATTTCTCTAAATATTGGCAAGAAATCTTCTCCTCTACCAAAGTTAGACTTTCAAAAATGTATGATACGGTCACCAGACGCCTGCAAATCATGTCCACATGTTTTGGTCCTGTGTTTCTCTGTATAATTATTGGATGGCAATTTTTGAAACTCTATCAGAAGTAACTGGGACACTTTTACAACCTAACGCAATGACTGCCTTGTTTGGAATATTTTTGGTGCCCTTGCCTAAATTGCAACTAGACAGAATCGCCTTTGCCACTTTATTGGCTCAACGCCTCATTCTTTTAAGGTGTGGAAATCAACATCACCCCCTTCTCACACAATGTGGGTTAAAGAGATTTTTAATAATTGAAAACTGGAAAAAATTCGGTGTATATTAAGGGGATCCTCAAGTAAATGTAAAGAAGTGTGGGGCCCTTTTCTTGTTTACACAGAAAGGATTTTTTTCCCACTTGTTCCTGAATCGGATTCTGCTTTAACCCGCTGTAAGCCTCTGCTTGTTTACCTAGCCTCTCATTATTGTTAAATTATAATAATGTCACTTTTTTTTTTTGGTATCCTATGTCTTCCTATCCCCACTCTGTTTTAAAGACTGAGATTATTATTAGGGTCCTCGCCATGGACTGTAAAAAACATGGACGCCATGTCGCTGGGCTCAAATTGAAGCCTCCACGAAAACTGCTCCCCCTGGTGACTGGCTGCAGTATAGGTCAAATTTCCATCTCCCCCATTCATCTGGACGGGCCGTAGTGAAACTTCAAAAAATTAATACACCCCGTACAAATATTTCTCCCATCTGTATGCTGTGGTGACATGAAAGTATTATTGGGCTGCGTGTTTTCCAAGTCCTCTTTTTTCTGAAAAGTTTCTTTTTTATAAGTTATTAGACTTTAAAAATAGCCACGGTTTACGGCAGCTTCACAATGATTGTGTGCGGCGTATGCTGCGGAGTGTTGCGACCGTTTACGACAGCTGCGTCCGGATTATGGCCCAAATTCTCTACTGGCTGCACAATGGCGGCGCCCTGACAGGGGCTATTTAGGCTTCAAATCCGTAACATGGTAGAAGGCGGAGCCACGCTATCCAGTCCTTATAATACATCCATGGTCCTCGCCCAAGGGGAAGGACCTCTTCTTGCTCGAGCGAGAAGAGGTCCTTCCCTATTGTTCCTGCTTCGTTTCTTTCTTATTGTTTGCATCGGTCTTTAAACCTTAATTTGACCCCCCAAACATGCTCAAAAACTCACCAAAACCAGCACACACCTCCAGGATACCAAAAAATTTTATAAAATGGAAAAATTAACCCCCAACATTCCAAAATGTGCTCTCTAGCGCCACCTGGAAACACTAAAACAGACTTCACAGCCACTAGGAATGTTGTAGAGAGATGAAACCAACATCAAAATGTTCGTCTCATCAAGACCCACAAATCTCGCACTGACACCCCTGACCGATCTCAAACAGGAAGTTGGCAATTTGCCCTTCAAAGTAAAATACAGGTGAAAAACAAGCTGGACAGGAAAATTACCTCCTCCTACACCGTAAATGGTATCAGCTTGAAACGCAGACAGATGATAGAAGAGACATTGATGAACAAAAGTTGTGAAGGGATTTGTTGTTTCTCAAACGGTTTTCGAATGACGAGCCCTCAAAGCTAGTCATGCTGAAACAGGCCTTGCAGCTCTTTTCCATTGACTTCAAAGGAGGACTGACAGAACAGTAAGGGACATCCTGTGACAGTTGGGCCAAAACAGAAAAAACGAAACAAAATTCAGATTTAAAAGTTACATTACTGGATTCCTGACAAAATTTCACATAAGAAGGTCTTATTTTTAGAGACATTGAGACAAAATTGTGGCTGCTATGAGGAGTTGTTTTACAACAGAGAGCAGATCTCACATAGCAGACAAAAGTGATGGAACTCTCGTTTTTTTTTTCTTTTTTTATTGAAAGTTTGTGAATACAAACATCACGAACAGTCAGTCATTCCAGTTCATGAACAGTGATGATATCAATACATTGGTTTACAACTGTATGATAATATATAAATCATCATTGACCAAGCAATGGATTAATGCATAAAGAAAATAAATAAAATAACAAAATAAAATATTCTTTAAGGCAGACTTCATGTAAATATTGTGCAAAATACAAATTATTCATGACAGTTTATTTACTAAATACCTTTGTATAAGTATCAACCATTTTCATATGTTTCTTATTAGTTATTATTTTAAGAGACTTGAAATAATATTCAATTTCAATCAGGAACAATTTAAATAATGGAGTAGCTTTTTGAAACTTACGTTTATGGATGTGAAATTTCCCCAATAAAATAAAAAGATTAACAACAGTGCATAGATTTTTTTCTTTGAATTCAAAGTAGAAAATAATATCTTTCTTGTTAACTTTGATTTCATGCGATGTTTTTCTTAGAATGTAGTTTTCAAGTTCTTTCCAAAATGTGTTACTATATGAGCAATCATAAAATAGGTGAGTTATGCTTTCAGGTTCAGTTTTACAAAAGGTGCATTTGTTGTCAATGTTATGAAATCTTGATACATATGAGTTGGATGGATATATGTTATGTAGTATTTTTAGATGTAATTCTCTGATGTTGTTTGTTACACAAAGTTTAAAAGGCCAGTTAATATCATCAAAAACAGCATTCCAGAAGGATTTCCCTCGCGGTGTTATCTTCTTAGTATTATAGAAACATTCTCTGATATGTTTATTAGTGCATTTTTTACTTAAAATATCAATACCATTGATATAAAGTGTATCAACAGTTGTAGGTTGCATATTTTGTTTTTTGTAGCTTTTCATTAATTCTATCATACCGCTAGGGATGGAGTTTATTACAGAGCTAAACTCTTTAAATTTAATCGGGAATGCTTTCTCTGTGATAAAATCTTTATAAGTAAGTAACTGACCATTGCAGTTAAATAGATCTTTCAAGTAAATTATATTTTTATCAATCCAATTTTGTAAATAGAGTGATTGTTTTCCTTTGGTGATATATTCATTATTCCATATGATTGATATGTGTGGAGAAAAGTTATGTAAATAACACATTTTCCATGCCAACATAGCTTGTTGATAAAATGCTGACATTTTAACTGGTAATCTTGAAATATTATAGTTACATGACAACAGGAACTGAAGACCTCCAACATTTTTGAAGATGTTATGTGGGATGAAGTACCATAATGAATCAGGGGCGTCGGTGGCGCAGTGGGATAGTGTGGTCAGTGATCGGGGGGTTGCAGGTTCAAGCCCAGCTTCGGGCGACACATGGCAATGTGTCCTTGGGCAAG
This sequence comes from Scarus forsteni, assembly GCA_036419115.1. Lineage (NCBI taxonomy): Eukaryota > Metazoa > Chordata > Actinopteri > Labriformes > Labridae > Scarus > Scarus forsteni. Next base: position 927,782 of record JAZDUH010000431.1, read on the forward strand.
ACACTTAACCCCAAGTTGCTCCCACTGCTGCGTCAGTGGCGTGTAAATGGGCATGAAAGGGCGTGAATGTGTTATAGATACTGATGGACAACTAACATAGAAACTTTGAACCATCAGTGAGTGAATGTGAGAGCGAATGGGTGTGAATGGGTAGGTGTGACCTGTGGTGTAAAGCAGCTTTGAGTAGTCCAAGACTAGAAAAGCGCTATATAAGCTCAAGTCCATTTACCAAAAAACATTCTTTAAGCCATTTAACCTTAAAGGTGAAATTCAAGTCCATGAAATCCAGTAAATCAAAACCTCCTTTGGCTTTAGGTCCAGAAAGCAGATTTTTTTTCAGATGATGGTGCTTATTCTTCCATACAAAGTTAACAAACATATCATTAATATCCTTACATGTAGAATCAGAAACGTTAAGACAAAGGGCTGGATAAACAAATCTGGAAACACCTTCAGCTTTAGATAAAAGAATCCTTCCTAAAATTGATTGGTCTCTTTGAAGCCATAAGTTTAGTATAGTTTTAGTCTTTTTGATTTTAGGGGAGAAATTAAGTTGTTGACGCTCTTTCACACTCTTACAGACATGAATACCAAGATATTTTACATATTCTTTAATAGGGATATCAAATAAGGTTGTAGCATTTGTTTGGTATAAACATAAAATTTCACATTTAGCTTTATTAAGTTTTAGTCCGGAAGCAACTGAGAATTCCTCTATTGATGAAATTGCATTTTCAATCTCATGTTTGTCTTTTAAGAATAATACTGTATCATCAGCTAGTTGGGTTAGTTTGATTTCTTTTCCAAAGATGGATAAACCTTTAATAATCGGATTATTTAAAATATGTAAAGACAGTAATTCAACAACAATTAAAAACAAAAAAGGTGAAATCGGACAACCCTGACGAACAGATCTCAAGACTGGGAATCTTTTAGTCATGTTTGGATATAGTATAACGCTACTGTTAATATCTTTATACAGCATTTCTATAATCGATACAAAATTTTGTCCAAAACCAAAAGTTTTGAGTGCTTTAAATAAAAAAAAATGTTCCACTGTATCGAAAGCTTTATAGAAGTCCAGAAAAACTATCAGAGAATCAGTATCAATATTATCAGGGTAGTCTAATAAATCAAGAATCAGCCTTATGTTAGAACTGATATGACGGTCAGACATAAAACCAGCTTGTGTTTCACCTATAATCTCTTCAAGATCTTTTTTTAATCTTCTAGCATAGACCAGTGAGATAATTTTGTAATCTATATTTAAGAGAGTGATAGGTCTCCAATTTTCAATTAACAGGTGATCTTTTTCGGGTTTAGGAATAAGAGATATAACACCCTGCTTCATGCTTGGAGACATTTCTTTTCTGTCAATGCATTCCATATATAAAGCAAATAAAGGATCTACAATGATATCACAAAAGTGTAAATAAAATTCTACCGAAAGTCCATCACTGCCTGGAGATTTGCCTTTCTTCATTGACTGGATTGCTTCTGAGATTTCAGGCTTTGTGATTGATATTTCACAATTTGATTTAAAGTGTTCTGAGATGGTAGGAGCAACATTTTTTATAGACTCAATGAATCTGTCACACCCATTATTGTTGGAATCTGATCTGTATAGTTTCTCGTAAAATAAACCAACATAATTGGAAATTTCCAAGTGATTTGTAATTATGTTTTCCTTAATCTTAAGTGAAGAAATATTGTTTCTTTTTTGGTTTCGTTTTTCTAGGGCAAAGAAATAGCTGGAGTTACTTTCACCGAGCTCAAGCCATTTTGCTCTTGATCGTATGAAAGCCCCTTTGGCTATATTAATATACATATTATCTATTTCCTCTCTTAGTCTTTTCAATTCATTTTCTTCCTTATCTGATAAATTATCTTTTTTCATTAATGTGTTTAATTCATTCATGATACTGATCTCTTTAGCAGCATTGCTTTTTTTAATTTCCTTACTCCGTCATATAGCTATTTGTCTTACCTTAAATTTAAAGAATTCCCATTTCTGTGTATGATTCATTTCAGTATCCCCAAATATCTGTTCTGCTGTTTTTTTAACTGTATTACAAAATGTATCATCATTTAATAATTCATTGTTTAACTTCCAGAATCCACGTAAGTTCATTTTTTCTTGTTTCCTGCCTACTAAGCAAATTGTAATTAGTTTGTGATCAGAAAGTGGTGCAAACTCATGTTTGGATTCTGAAACGAATTGTAGACATGAAGGTGAGATAAACCAGAGGTCAATTCTGGACTGCAAAGATCTATTTGCATTACTCCAGGTAAATTCTTTTGTATCAGGGTTTAAGTATCGCCAAACATCTATACCTGAAAGTTGTTCACAGATGAATGCGGTGCTTTTATATCTCGAGTGTTGAATTGTTCTTACCGGTACTCTGTCTGTAAGATCATCTGGGGTATCGTTATAATCTCCCCCGAGAATTAAGTGAGCCTTCTCATATTTCAATTTGAGGGATTCAAGTTTCTGACATAGTTGTATACACATATTTTTTGCCTGAGTTGTGTTATTATGGTTACATAGATTACAAACAATAAAGAAGGTGTTATCCAGTTTGAAAACCAGGATGATCCATCTGCCCTCATCTGAAAATAGTGATTCAATAATGTCACCTTTAAATTTGTTCAAAAAAACAGCTACACCTGCAGATTGTTGAGAGGCATGACAAAAGTAACATTTATCACCCCACTGTGTTTTCAAAATTTCACATCGTCATCACTTGAGTGAGTCTCTTGTAAAAAAATCAAGTCAGCATTTCTTCGCCTACAGAATATAAAAATAGATTTTCTTTTGGTACTGTCACGAATACCTCTGACATTCAGGGATATTATTTTTCAGGAACCAAGGAATGAGTCTGCCATGGAAAAAGGGGGAAAAAAAAGAACTGGATGTCTGTTAAGATAACTAAGAAGTAGTAAGTATTAAGAAATGAACACTCCTAAGGGTACTTTCGAAAGAAACTCTAAATTCTGAGTACCATAATGAAGTCTTGAATGAATTCGTCTGAAATGTATCTTTAAATGAAGCAAACAATTGCGTTAAACAAGAATTGTTTTACCACTGTAGTAAATAGGATTTTCATTAGAATCTAGTGATGACTATAAACATTGTTGCCCAGTGAACCTGAGGTATTTTGAATCATCTTAATAAATTTTAATCAGTGTTATAGTAATCTGAAACTGATTGATTGTTTGAGACTGCTCTCATCTGTAGCCTAAAGTGGCTGATGTATCTTATAAGGTTTTTGTGATTTACTTAGCGAACTATGGATCTCCTTATAGATTTGTAGCTTATGCAGTGTGTTTGACACCATCGATAATGGCCACAGGGCCAACCCACTTGGTTTTCTTTCCTTTGCTGCGAGCTTGTTTAACAATTGGCCAGAGTTTGTTTCTGCATTGTCTCTCCGTGTAGGTGAGATCTTCTGCCATCCTGGGGCTTTTTTTCTTCATCACATCAGAGTTGATGGAGGCTCTCCAAACTTTGTGTCGAAAGGTGCGCATGGTGAACTGCAAGTAATGGGGCGCGAAGTATTTTCATCTCTTGTTCGTCCAACTCGGTGCACAGTGTCTATCATGAATCCCAGTTTGTGTTTTTCCTCTGGGATGATCTGAGCTATTATATCCATTACCTCTTTTCTCACATCCTCATTGCTGTGTTCTGGAAGATTTAGAAGACGGAGGTTCCAGCGCCGACTGTACCTCTCCGCCTGCTCTTGCTTCTCCTGAAGTGCAGAAATCCGGTCATTCAGTTTTTTCACAGGGTCATTTGTCTTTTCATATTGTATCTCCAGGCTTTTCACATGCTCTTGTACGACGATAATCTCTGCAGTGTTTTTATTCACTATTTGTTCAAACGTAGAGAAACGGTCGTTCAGCCCATTAATAGCTTTCAATATGTCGGCATTAGATACTGCTTCCTCTCTCACCTCAGAGGTCTCGGTGCGGATTTTCTTAGAGTTGGGGCTGTTGATAGGGGTTTCTGGAAGAGGTTTGCACAAACCTGGGAAGGATTTTTCGGGTTCCATGTCCATTATGAGCCCTCCCTTTCTTCTTACCATGTTCTTGGCCATGTTCGCGGGCTTGTTTCAATGCTGCTGGTTAAACTTTGTTAAGCTAGCAATCCACGTGTCACCACAAATACCTCGGTATCCTCTTTACTTGGCACAACAGTTCAACTGGCAGTGCATGGAGCACGAGTGCAATTGTTCACTTCCAAAAAAAAATATTTTAGACTGTTTAGGTCTTCCAAACGTTAGGTACTCATCAGGAATTCACGAGCTCACAGGAAAGCATCCGCGCTGATCGCCATCTTGGCCGAACCCATGATGGAACTCTCATCTGCCTTGATGTTCACAGCTGATGATGTCACTCACTGATTGACAGGTTCACCTCAGCTGGACTGTGAAACAGAAAAACTAAAGCAAGGTCTATCTGTGATCAAACTGAACCCCAAAAATACCAAAATGAGAAGAGGTCCTTGCCCTTCAAGACCCACAAATCACGCGCTGACATTACTGACCTACCTCAAACAGGAAGTTGGCAATATGCCCTTCAAAATAAAAGCTCACTCGATAATCCCCACTTTGCACAATGATTTGACACCCCAATAAATCTCACAACCAGACCAAAACATACACACGTGCCAAATGATGTAAAAGAACTCATAAAATGATAAAAATAACCCCAAAAATATGCCAAAATATGCTCTCTAGCGCCCCCTATGGACAAACACTACCAAAATGGCTGTAACTTCCACTAGGAATGTAGTAGAGAGATGAAACTAACACAAAAACGTTCCTCTCATTGAGACCCACAAATCTTGCACTGACACCCCTGACCGATCTCAAACAGGAAGTTGGCAATTTGCCCTTCAAAGTAAAATTTCAGGTGAAAAACAAGCTTGACGGGAAAATTATCTCCTCCTACACCGTAAATGGTATCAGCTTGAAAGGCGGACAGATGATAGAGGAGACATTGATGAACAAAAATTGTAGAGGGATTTGTTGTTTCTCAAACGGTTTCTGAATGGCAAGCTCTCTAGCGCCACCTATGGACAAACACCACTAAAATGGCTGTAACTTCCACTATGAATGTAGAGAGATGAAACCACCGTCAAAATGTTCATCTCATCAAGACCCACAAATCTCATGCTGACACCCCTGACCTATCTCAAACTGGAAGTTGGCAATTTGCCCTTCAAAGTAAAATTTAAGTGTAAAAATAGGCCCGACGGGAAAATTATCTTCTCCGATACCGTAAATGGTATCAGCTTCAAATGCGGACAGATGATAGAGGAGACATTGATGAACAAAAGTTGTAAAGGGATTTGTTGTTTCTCAAACGGTTTCCGAATGACAAGCCCTCAAAGTTTGTGAACCCCAGAGAAGCCCTTTCTGCCTACCCTATCAAATATATAGGAGAGGAAAACTCAGAATCAGACATCCTGTGTCAATTGGGCCAATACAGAGAAAACAATAACTCGTATGGATTTAAAAATGACACGGTTGGATTCCTGACAAAATTTCACCCAAAAAGGTCATATTTTTAGAGAGATTGAGTCAAATGTGTGGCATCTATGATGAGTTGTTTTAAGAAGTTGGAGCGCATGATTTCTCATCCCAACTGCAGCTGGTCATCCAGGATGACATCATCAAGGATGACGTCACCCTTCTGTCTCTTTGATGTTGCAGCTTCTGCTGTGTCAATAGAATGTCTCATACACAGGCATTATGAGCTGCAGAAACACATATCAGCTGAACTCAAAGCAGTTAAAGGGATGAAACCCTCAAAATGGAGGTCAGCGGGCATGAGGGACCTGCGAGACAGCGAGGACCAGTCCAATGCTGCTTGCAGCTTCAATTATTATTATTATTGTTATATATACTAGCATGGCCTTGATCCACTGTAAGACCAGACCAACCACCTTGTTTAGTGTTCCTGTTTCTTTGTTTTTGTATGATTGATGAAAAGCCGTAAACACCGTCACTTACAAATACTGTGAACCTCTGACCTTTCTGTGTAAAAAATTTAATAAACAAAACTGTGAAAAAAAAAAGAAAGAAATCTTCTCCTCTTTATCTGTAATTATAGGTACATTGATTCCACCATGTCCGTTCATAGAGACATATATATGTCGCCAGAGAGACATATAAACCATGTGGACTGATAAGGTACAGTCTGAGCATGTTTCTTTCCTAATATATCGTTTTTCAAGCATTAGCAGTCAGTAGTTAGCTCAGCGTTTGCATGTGTATTCTGTAAGTTTGCCCGCAGCTCTTAGCCTGGGGCGAGTGGCTGATGTATAATGGTGAACTAGGAGGGACTCGTTTGTTACCCGCTAGTAGAGAAAACTTTACGTGTTACAAACTTTGTAAACTACGTTGAGGCCCTCCGAGACATGACTTTGGTAGGATGACTCTATGCTCTCTGCAAAGCTGCTAAATATGAGACGAAGAAAACGCTGATAATGACGGAGCGGAGTGATGACACAGCCGAGCTAGACCATCATCTACAGTGTATGAAACACGTAAAGAATAAACTCCATCAGCTGTGAAAAACTTTGACACGTACGAGTTAGACAGCGGGCATTAGGCAAAAAGTTACGCTGTAACGTTACGTCTGTTCATTTGTGTAATTTTCTGCTTCGATGTGTATGTTAGACACAGGACTGAGCCTCCACTTCAGAGCCCTGAGAAGAGAAGAAGAATCAGAGATGTGGAGGTCTGGAGGAGCAGAGAGAGATCCAACTGACCAGAGGAGACCTTCTAATGTGTTTTATGTTATGATGTGCAAAACTCACAAATATTATACTGTGTAACTCATTTTTATTAACATTAATAAAGTGTATGTCATATAAACTGCAGACCTGGGGTGCTGGTTTGGCGTAGTGGTTAGCACCCCATGGACATGCTTCTGCCGGTCCGGGTTCGAGTCCCGCCTGTGACTAGTTTGCGGAGTGTCTTCCCCTGCTCTCTCTCCCCCTTTCGCGGGCCTGTCCACTGTCTCTCTCCTATCATTAAAGGCAAAAAATGCCCCAAAAATATACATTTAAACTGCAGACCTACTCATTCCAATAACAAAAAAACTTTATTTGTTCACAAAAGACAGTTCAAATCTTGGGAGCAGGTTGGTTCAGGACGTTGAATATCGAGTTATTAGGAAATCTGGGTTATGTCGTGGTGTTTGCTGAAGTACAAAATAAAACTACTTACCATTATACAATTAGAACAAATACAGAAAAAAATAGGCCGTAGTAAAACTGAGTGTAAGGCTAAAATAAGACAACAGAGATAAAGATCGAATTGGCTAATATAAAGATGCCTGAAAGGCAAGAGAAAAAGTGCTACAACACTGAATATCAACTTATAGAAGCATGTAGAAATGTTTTTATTCAGAGTAAATATGCAGGATATCAGACATTATTAAAGAATATTCTCTTGTGTAAATACTTCAGTGTTTACTAACTTCCAAAATAAAACTGCTCCAAATCTCCCCCTTATTTACTGCAATATACAGAGAAAGAGCTGAAGTGGAAATGAAAGAACTGGCAGCAGGTTTCTGGATCATTGAAGGCTCGGTCCATTTTGAATCTTCATCAGAATAATGGCTTTCTGAAGGTCTTGATGTAACTGTGTTCTTCTGTGTCTTTAAAATCCTATAAACTCCAGCTCTGGGATAGTTTTGATTGTAGTTCTGTTGATACCTTGAAAAAGAAAAGACATTTATTTTACAGTTTTTTATTTCACATCAGTTTAGTTTGTAGTTGTCAAATACCAAGTATTTCGAGTACATTTTGTTGTGTATGAAGATGAGATGGATTGCAATGAGTAAACCTGTTTGTTATTTCACCATGAAAATCTTTATGAATCCCCCCCCCCAAAAAAGGCACATTGTTACTGTAAATATGGCAGGTATAGAAGAGATCAGAAATAAAATACAGTATTTATTACACTATTTGATTTACAGGTTTACAGAAGCACACTGCATTGTACCTAATTGTCATTTAATACAGACTGACAATAATAATAATACTAATAATAACCTTCACACAGGTCTTTTTTAACTATTTGGATAGATCAAGCACACAAAGGTTCATTAATGACAGTAAATAGTGAAACTATAATCATAAACTTTGAGCCCTGCAGACATTTGAGAAAACATACCTCCTGTTTTCTGACTCCTGTGGTGGTGTTAGTGTCTCCTGTGTGAAGCTGATGCTGATGACCTGAGCTGATACCTGAAATAAATACTGAGCTCAGTGAACTGGACAGAATATAGAATCGTCATCTCATGCACCTGCGTTACGTTTTCTATGTAATCATCTCCAATATTACAGAATGACAGGACATGAGCTAACTTCAGATCATCTGATTGTTGGTTGACAGCCTCTGAAGTGCTCAACACTCAACATCACCGCTGTACTAATCATAATAATATCAGATTCTAAATCTAATCGATCAAAACTCATAACAACAGCATGTGAGGCTAACACACATGCTAACAGTAACGACCGAGCCTCGTTACACTAAGGGCGTATTTCTTTCTTATTTCTTTGATCAGTAAAGTGACAGAATAAAAACCCAGCAGCTCAAATCAAGTAAAGAAACTTTTAAAGACTTCTTTACTCACCCTCTCACAGCAGCAGAAGAGCTCACAGTCTGACTTCAGCCTGTTGATTCACGTAGTTCAAAACATCGCTAAAGTCCGTCCAATCTTCTCTCTGGTCTGGCTTTTTACTAGTTTTTTCCTCCTCTTTCTTTCCCAGTCCTCATCCGTCACAGTCCTCTTTCATATCATAGCCTCAGCTTTCATAAAAACAGGACACACGCGTCTGTGATCCTCTGTTTAGATCGGCCATAAGCTGAACTCCTCCGGAGCCGTACAGCAGTTGAACCGCTTTACGGCAGCAAACCCCGGCTCTCGCCCAAGAGTTACTGAGCGCCAGTGAAGCTGTCACGGCTGCACAGGGGGAGAGAGGGAGTGACTATTCGCATTATTTACTGACTCTCCACTGTTAGAAGGCCTTGAAAACAGTTAAGATAAGGTGTTAAAGTTACATATTGTTACTTTAAGATGGAAATCTGTTCTACCTCCCACACACATGCAGTGGCTTGGGGATGTCTTACACTTTGTAAAACTTGAATAAATTAGGTTGTCGATCCATGGACAATCAGGAAAGTTCAGTAAGATCTGGAACCTATTTTTTGTCTTGATTAACAGCACACAACTTACTTTGATACCAGACTGAGCTGTGTGCTGGATTGATAGATATAACATGATATATTAAGGTCACACTACAAAGTACATTAAAAGTACTTTACTTTTCTTTATTTAATATTGTTAATTATTATGTTTAACTCTTCATGTATACTCGGTCTATGTATGCTTTGCTTTGTCCCATGTCTTCTTTTTATTTGTTTTGTGCGGGGGAAAGGTACCAAAGGGGAGGGCAGAATGGGATTATTTTGGTCTTATTTCATCAAAATTTATGTAATTGTTATAATTGCACAATAATGTTTTGTGTTTTTTGTTAAAACAATAAAAAAATGTTAAAAAAAAAAACTGTCAGAAGGATTTTATTGAGCACCGAGTTACATCTGGAGGTGCACACCTCCTGCTCAGACAGACACTTCACTTTGTAGCTCTTGTTAAAATTCTTCTAAAGGGGTGAGCTAATGTCTCTTTTCTTCTGTGACTGTGCATTTGTGATCGTCCACTCACTGAGGGTGATGATTTTTTTAACTGATCAGTAAGAGACAAAGCTCTGTTTGGCCTTGATTCTGTTTATAGCTGCTTTAACCATCAAGTATTAACTGCACTTGGGTCTCATAATTTAGATTAATATTCTAAACTCTTGATAAATTTACAAGTAAGGTTTCTTTTTTACACGGGGTCTGCTAAATAATGTGCAGTTAGAGTAAAAACAATGTGGCCCTCTTGGTGACCAGAGTTTCTTCTGCCCACTGTAAATAATGACAGATGTGTGTCTGTGTGTTTGTTGAAACTGTGCGTCAGGGTTGTGATGACTTGATGAAAGACTCTCTGATGAATGTGCTGATGTTGTGTTGAGTTGTTGAGCCCTATATCCTGACACATTTGTTTGTTTGTGTCTGTAGACCCCAGATCCAGCTCTCCTGCTCTCCCTAGAGGACAAAGACTACAGCACCTGCACAGCTGTCCAGGTCCACCCAAACACCTCTCCTTGTGGCCGCCCAGGTAAGCGCCCTTCATTGGTCCAGATTGAGGGCTCCTCTCATTTCTTTAACTCTTTCTCCCCTGATCTGACCCCCCCACCCTCTCCGGTCCACCAGCCATCTCATCCTCCACCTCCTCAGACTCCTCCTGACAGCCCCGAGTCTTCTCTGGTCTCTCCCTCTTTGACGTGTTTGGCTATGACTCTGACTGCGACTATCCCCCCCCTCCTCAGACTCCTCCACCCCATAATTTGAACCAATTGCCCCCCCCTCAACCTCCTCAGACTCCTCCTGACATCACTGAGTCTTTTTCTGTCTCAGACTTTCTCTTGGACGAATTTGGATATCATGCTGACTGCGACTATCCCCCCCCTTCTCAGACTCCTCCACCCCATGATCTGAGTGAGATGTCCCCTCCTCAATTTCCTCAGTCTCCCCCTGACATCCCTGACTCCTCTTTCTTCTTCTCTGGATATGACTCAGACTGGAACCATCCAAATCCTTCTTGGATTCTTCCTCTTTGTGTTTACACCGAGTTGTATCCACCACAATCTCTCCGTTCTCCCCTCATGTCTGAGTCTTCTTGGTCTCTCCTCCTTAGACTCTTTCTCAGACTCAGACTCTGACTCTTCTTCCCCTACTCCGACTCCCTCACCCCCTCCTACGAACCAGACATCCCCTCCTGGATCTCCTCACCCTCCTCCCTTTACCTCTGAGTCTTCTTCCCCTTCCTTTATCTCCATCCCCTCCTCCTCCTCTCCTCTTCCTTTTCCTTCTGTTTTGGTGCCTCAGACTTCAAATCCTGAGGCACCAAACACTTTGGTCGTTCTGGCCTCTGAGTCTTCGCTTACAGGGACTTCACAAGTTTTGCTCCTGGAGAGGAACCAGCAGCGTTCTGGGTCTCATAAGAGACGTGCTGAAGAGCCTGATGGTGCCCCTCCAAGGAAGCGCCCCACAGACCTTTAACCCCTGTAGGTCTAAGTCTGTAAATGGGCGTACAGCTGACAAGTCTCATAGATAGATAGATCCAGTAGTTTGATGTTCCACCATCAGTTCATGTAGATAATTCTATATTTTGTTAAGATGGCAGCTTGTACGGATGCAGCAGCTCGAGGCTCACTATGGCTGCTTTTGAATTCACCTACTACATACTGCATATGAACGTAGTAAGTCATAGGCACTGCATACTGCCTACTACACTGGAATGTAGTATGTAGTATGACCAGTGGCGGCTGGTGAAAAATATCCTTGGTGGGGCAGTACTGTGCAACACTCAGTTTTTAACAACCATCTCACTACGATTTGACACAAACTACAGGATACCTGTGCTTCATAAAAGTGTGATTATTGATTCCATAAAGAAAATAACAAATTACAGAATGGTGCACACACATATCAGACACACACACGCATACATAAATATATAAATAATCAACCATATCCTGCCAAAAAGCTTACATAACCTATATACAAAGAAATAAGTAAGGTGAACATGTGTAAATCAAAAATAACTTTAAACACAGAAATGAGTAAGGGGAACGTGTGTGTAATTTTTACTTTTCCTCCACATAAAAAACCTACTTTTCTTTACCTTTTTTAAAGTCCTCCCGTCTCCGTTATACGTTGAGCATGAACAAATTGTTTGTTGATACGCCGAAGTGACGGTAAAACGCGGGTTTCGGGGCCATCACAAGTTGACTCACTGTTGAAAGTTTGACATTTTGATCAGGCATCTAAGATAGTTACCTATATATTACCTTCCGTATATTTACGCCGTCAAATAAGTCTGAAATTCTTTACAATTTTTCGTTGTCACGCTGCATGTTGTGAAGTCACTTTCACCACTAAGTAAGTAAAATGGTGAAAAGAGGTAAGTTTTGAGTATAATATGGATTCGGGAGATGTTTGGATAGAAGAGTCCTTCAAAGGTACGCCCCCTTGACATCTGCCTGGACTGTCACCAGTTAAAACATAACACCGGCACGCCGACACGAGCCGAATAAACCCGAGGGGCAATTTAAGAAGCGCCCTTCGGAGATTATTTCCAACGACGCTGATTGGCCAAATTCACGTTGATATGCGCTTATCTTGCCCTAGCAACAGTCCCTTATTGGCCATTCGTCACTGTCTCAGGGGCGCTTTTTCCAGCGCCCATCAGACACGGAGGTAGAGACGAGTGGGCTTACTTTTGTTTTACATTAATGAAAATTAATTACTTTATATCTTAATGGATATATATTTATGTTATATTTATATTTATATTACACATTTAAATAAGTAATTTTTGGTAATATTCATTTTTTCAAAATAAAGTAAATACATTTAATATCACACTCTCCACTGGGGGGGGGGCGGCGCCCTAGCGCCCTCTATTGGCCAGCCGCCACTGAGTATGACTGTTCTGTTATACCGCTTTAACACTACAATTAGCAGGTTTTTTAACGCGGGTTAACATGTTAACAATCGACAAGTGACTCTTTTCCCACTGCCAGCAGACATGGGTCTAATTGGCAGCAGACAAGCTGTTTTTTCCTCTGGCGCATCAAGCTGATGTCATCACATTGACACGGTTTTCTGTACTCTGTACTATTATCCCTCTTTATATATGTACAAACTCTGTGCTGATGTTACAAAGGTGGATGGAATTAGTTGCTGAGATGACAAAGAGTCAAATGAGTTACAGACGGAGGGGGTGGGCGTGATATTATGCTGTGGGGACGTGACGCCGACGTCATCCGTAAATTAGCTGGTCGACCCTGGTGTGAAGTTCTTACAGAAGCAGATCGGAGACGAGCTAAATAAAAAACCTGCGTCGCTTGCAGGGTCAATCAACAGGGATCAAAATGCCAACTAAACCCAAACAAAAAAAAATACATGTTATAAGTTGTTTTGTGTAGTGATGTTGTGGTGTCTTTATTTCCATAAAATCGAAAAAAACACCTCGAAATACATGTTATATGTTAACGTGTTGTTACTACACAAAACAAACAATTTCTCTATATATTTTTTGCAGTGTGTTATCTTGTTATGATAAATTTGTGTGCGTGTGTGTTGTGTGAATGATTAAGTGAATGCGTGCGAATGTGTATATGAAAGTGTGTAAATGTTGAATAAATGTTTGAGTGAACAGCTCGGTGCAGGATTGAGCCCAAAAATGTGGACATGTATCAGCATTTAGCACTTCCTGGGTCCCTGATATGAAAATCTACAGGATTTTAGAATACTTTAATGAATACCTCAAATAAGGTTCATGGTGAACACATGCTAACTAGATTTTAATATTTAATCTGAACTTAAAAAACATCTCTGATCATTTTTGCTTTAGATTTGTTAAGCATTTTTGTGTGTTTTAAAGGACACCCGCTAACAAACCGCTAATAATGAGGACAAAACTTTCTGGAGACACCCACTGGAAGCATTTCTGATCTTTTTTTATTGTGGCCAAAGCCATTTGAACCAATTGATCAACTCATTTGATTAAGAGGTCACAACAAGGTGCTATACGCTGGAAGTATTGTAACTGCTTGCAAGTTGAACCTTCATGCTATAGTTCTGTAGCAAATGAATAACAGCTTTTTACTCATGGCATACATTTAAGTTTAAAACCATAGGTTTGTTCAAGAAGATTAACACAAAAGCAGAACATGTCAGTTTCATAATTTCTTGTTTGTTACAGAGCTTATTATCAGTAATGATCCAAAACAGTTAATTATCCCACAGAATTTTAGTTAAGAAAACCAGCATGATGCTAAAGTCCACAATCAACTACAAAATCACATCATAGCTGCACCACCCTGCTGGGTCTGAATGTGAGTGAATGTGTAAGTGAGAGAGAGAATGTGAGATTGAATGTGTGTGAATGTGAGAGTGAATGTGAGTGAATGTGTGTGAATGTGAGAGTGAATGTGAGTGAATGTGAGTGAATGTGTGTGAATGTGAGAGTGAATGTGAGTGAATGTGTGTGAATGTGAGAGTGAATGTGAGAGTGAATGTGAGTGAATGTGTGTGAATGTGTGTGAATGTGAGTGAATGTGAGTGAATGTGTGTGAATGTGAGAGTGAATGTGAGTGAATGTGTGTGAATGTGTGTGAATGTGAGAGTGAATGTGAGTGAATGTGTGTGAATGTGAGAGTGAATGTGAGTGAATGTGAGTGAATGTGTGTGAATGTGAGAGTGAATGTGAGTGAATGTGAGTGAATGTGAGAGTGAATGTGAGAGTGAATGTGAGTGAATGTGTGTGAATGTGAGAGTGAATGTGAGTGAATGTGTGTGAATGTGAGAGTGAATGTGAGTGAATGTGAGAGTGAATGTGAGTGAATGTGAGAGTGAATGTGAGTGAATGTGTGTGAATGTGAGAGTGAATGTGAGTGAATGTGAGTGAATGTGAGTGAATGTGTGTGAATGTGAGAGTGAATGTGAGTGAATGTGAGAGTGAATGTGAGTGAATGTGTGTGAATGTGAGAGTGAATGTGAGTGAATGTGAGAGTGAATGTGAGTGAATGTGAGTGAATGTGTGTGAATGTGTGTAAATGGGGTGTGAATGGGTGAGAATGGGGTGTGTGGTTGTGCATGCACACAGGATGTGTGGAGAGTCTGGTGCAGTGGTTTGTGCCGTAGTGACCTGGTGGTTTGTGCTGCTGCCTCAGTGTTTTGTACTTCCTGCTGGTCACTGCCCTCACTGCTGCTGCTCTGTCTTCTAACAGGGTGAACAAAGGAGGAGATGGTTCACATCTTCTCCAACTGTCCACAGCCTCTCCACCACCAAGACCCCTGCAGTGCCTACTCGTGGCCACACACGGAAACTGGGTCTGTCACAGTCCCAGGCTAAACTGAAGGGGATCTCGGAGTAGCAGTGGTCCCCAGAGATGCAGTGTTCAGGGCGTCCTACACACGGACAGGCCCTGACACCATCAACCACTGCCCCAGCTATGGGAAAATAGCTTATTTCTCTGATACAAGCTACAGGAGAATTTTTTGTCAGTCTTAACTTATAAAGGTCTAGAAAATAAAAACTACTTTTCTTGATATTTCACTTTAACAGGGTGGACAAGTTTGGCTTCACAACATCCTGTCCCAAAGACATTTATTCATTTTCTATACCCTGCTATCCCTTTCGGGGTTGCGGGGGGCTGGAGCCTATCCCAGCTATCGTCGGGCAAGAGGCGGGATACACCCTGAACAGGTCGCCAGTCAATTGCAGGGAAATATAGAGAGACAGACAGCCATTCACGCTCACACCCATACCTAAGGGCAATTTAGAGTCACCAATTAACCTAATGAGCATGTTTTTGGTCTGTGGGAGGAAGCCGGAGTGCCCGGAGAGAACCCACGCATGCACGGGATGAACATGCAAACTTCACACAGAAAGGCCCTCCCTACCCAGGAATCGAACCAGGAACCTTCTTGCTGTGAGGCACGTGCTCTACCAGCTGCTCCACCGTGCCACCACGCCCAATTTATCTCCATCCATTTAACCAATTTAACCTAAACGATTGCTTATATGTATTTGGGCGTGTATACCTGTGACTGGTGATACCAAACATTTTCCAATTGATTTGATACTTGGGGAGACCCTACATGTATGCATGATTTTCATGAATCGTGTTTTTTCAGTTATCAAGTAAATTAAAGACAAATATTGACTAACATGTTTATGAAGTAAGGTCTTTTTGTGAAATTCAAAGCTTTTCAGGCAAAAGACTGACAGAAACTTCCTAAAATTATATTTACTTGTTAAAACTTGTGAAATATTTTCTGTCTTTGTGTTATTATTAGGATGTATTTATGATATGAACAAAGTATAAAATGAATAAAAACATTTGACAGATGTTGTGAGAGTTGGTGGTATTAATTGAGTGTCTGTGTAAGATTATGGCAAATTTATGCAATTTGCAACAAATCAGTGATGATAGGATTTTTCAAAATATAATAGTGGCGAGAGACACTGTATTTAAAAAACAACTAAACTATTTTTAATGATATCGAAACCAATAGTATTTGCACTGTAGGGACAAGCAGACAGTGCTTGTCATGGTGTTTGTGGTCCCTGCAACATGCATGAACTTCAGCTGTTCCTGTGACAGATAAATTCACAAGAACCGAAGCAAACGGAGTGTTGAAAGCCCACTACGTAAGATTCTGGCTTTCTGGTCTCTAGGGCCCTCTGTGGTCGTTGATTGTAACTGCACTGTCGTAGCAGAGCGCCCAGACCAACATGTTTGTTGTCAAACAACGGGAGGAGAAGCAAGCTAAGAGGACGTCTCGAGAGACAAATAAACCATGTGGACTGATAAGGTAGTCTGATCATGTTTCTTTCCTAATAAATTATTTTTCAAGCGTCAGCAATCGGTCATTAGCTCAGGATTTGTGTGTGTATTCTGCAAATTTGACCATAGCTTTTAGGCTGGGGTTAGTGGCTTATGGCAAATGGCTTCCTAGGAGGGACTCATTTGTTACCTGCTTATGGAGAAAACTTTGCGTGTTAAACTCCCTAAGCTAAGTTGAGGCCCTCTGAGACTTTACTGTGGTAGGATATCTTTATGCTCCCAGTAAAACTGCTAAATTTGAGACAAAGAAAATGTACGAAACATGTAACGAATAAACTTCATCAGTTGTGATAGACCATCATCTTTATGAAACACAACAAATAAACTCCATCAGCTGTGACAGACCATCTGTTTGAAAACGTATCTTATAAACTCCATCAGCTGTGAACCCTGCTGAAAAATCCAGTAGAATACCATTAGGAACCATGAGGATTCTAATGATCTAATGGAAATTGGAACACCAATAGGAACCAAAGAAGAAACCATTAAGAACCTACTGGTCCCATTAGGATATAAAACCATTAGGAACCTACTGGTCCCATTAGGATGTAAAACCATGAGGAACGTACTGGTCCCATTGGAATGTAATTCCAGCAGAAAGATACTCGTTATTAATAGGAGCCAAAACCATTAGAAAACTGGTCCCATTAGGATCAAAAAGTATTTGAAAAACATACTGAGAAACTTACTGCTGCAACAGAAATTAAAGCAGTCTTATCACTGGGCACCAGAGACATCTATACAGTGCTGGCCAAAAGTATTGGCACCCCTGCAATTCTGTCAGATAATGCTCAATTTCTCCCAGAAAATGATTGCAATTACAAATGCTTTGGTATTAATATCTTCATTTATTTTGCTTGCAATGAAAAAACACAAAAGAGAATGGAAAAAAAAGTCAAATCAATTATCATTTTACACAAAACTCCAAAAATGGGCCGGACAAAAGTATTGGCACCCTCAGCCTAATACTTGGTAGCACAACCTTTAGACAAAATAACTGCGAACAACCGCTTCCGGTAACCATCAATGAGTTTCTTGCAAAGCTCTGCTGGAATTTTAGACCATTCTTCTTTGGCAAACTGCTCCAGGTCCCTGAGATTTCAAGGGTGCCTTCTCCAAACTGCTATTTTGAGATCTCTCCACAGGTGTTCTATGGGATTCAGGTCTGGACTCATTGCTGGCCACTTTAGAAGTCTCCAGTGCTTTCTCTCAAACCATTTTCTAGTGCTTTTTGAAGTGTGTTTTGGGTCATTGTCCTGCTGGAAGACCCATGACCTCTGAGGGAGACCCAGCTTTCTCACACTGGGCCCTACATTACGCTGCAAAATTTGTTGGTAGTCTTCAGACTTCATGATGCCATGCACACGGTCAAGCAGTCCAGTGCCAGAGGCAGCAAAGCAACCCCAAAACATCAGGGAACCTCCGCCATGTTTGACTGTGGGGACCGTGTTCTTTTCTTTGAAGGCCTCGTTTTTTTTCCTGTAAACTCTATGTTGATTCCTTTTCCCAAAAAGCTCTACTTTTGTCTCATCTGACCAGAGAACATTCTTTCAAAACGTTTTTGGCAAACTCCAGCCTGGCTTTTTTATGTCTCTGGGTCAGAAGTGGGGTCTTCCTGGGTATCCTTCCAAAGAGTCCCTTTTCATTCAGACGCCGACGTATAGTACGGGTTGACACTGTTGTACCCTCGGACTGCAGGACAGCTTGAACTTGTTTGGATGTTAGTCAAGGTTCTTTATCCACCATCCGCACAATCTTTCGTTGAAATCTCTCAATTTGTCTTTTCCGTCCACATCTAGGGAGGTTAGCCACAGTGCCATGGGCTTTAAACTTATTGATGACACTGCGCACGGTAGACACAGGAACATTCAGGTCTTTGGAGATGGACTTATAGCCTTGAGATTGCCCATGCTTCCTCACAATTTTGCTTCTCAAGTCCTCAGACAGTTCTTTGGTCTTCTTTCTTTTCTCCATGCTCAACGTGGTACACACAAGGACACAGGACAGAGGTTGAGTCAACTTGAATCCATTTTAACTGGCTGCAAGTAATTTAGTTATTGCCACCACCTGTTATGTGCCACAGGTAAGTAACAGGTGCTGTTAATTACACAAATTAGAGACACATCACATGAGTTTTCAAAGGGTGCCAATACTTTTGTCTTACTTTGAAAAAAGAGCTCCCGTCTTTAATGAGGGCTCAACCCGGTTGGTCAGAATGTGCCATGAAAACAGCGACTACACTCTAAAAATAAATGTTTAGCCTCAACAAAAAAAATCAACGCAACAGTTTCCATTAGTCTTCCTTAGTTATAACAACTTAATTTGAAATTGCGTTGAACCAATTAATATTGCACTGGACGAATTAGCTTTTTCTCTTTAGTCAAAGCTTATTTTAAGTACTGCTTACTGAATAAAGGACAAGTTTTTAAGTTGGTAACTCAAAAAATATGTTATGTCAACTGAGTTTACCATATTATTTAAAGGAATTTATTTTTTGTCTAGTTAAATATAATAGTGCACACAACTTTTTAAATAGCCGTAATTTTAAAAAATATATATACTTTTTCTTAATTTTTTCTTTATTGTATTTTTTGTGCGATTGTAGTGTGAGGGTCAGATTAAGATATATAATTTTGCTGCGACAACGCCACCTGGGGTGAGAAAATTCACCGCCAGGAAATCCTAAACCAGGTGATAACTGAATAAACACGTAAACCAGGTCACACAGGATCGTAATCACCCAGAGCTGAGACGGTTTCAGTTAAAATGAAAACAAATTTTATAGACCAAACAAAGTCAACACAAGCAATAACCCCAAAACAACCCCAATAATTAAGTAAATCATGAAAATCCCAACTTATAACTGGTACATCAATACCTGATCATTAAAACTTGCACTAAACAAAAGGAGGTCCCACGGCAAGGGCTGAGGCTTACCATACGGCAGGAAGGGATTCTAATAAGGGAAGGGATCTTCAAACTAATCACCCGTGACACTGCACACCACCAAAAAAGGGGAATCGTGAAAACACCACCACCAGGGAGCCGGACTGCCGCTATGGGGCCTCAGCACCTGAACACAAGGAGAAAATAGTTAGAACCCAGCAAGTGCTATTTTAAAAATTGATGCACCAGTAATGAACAAAAGATACAAATTAAACACAGAATTAATAGTAAGGATAAGAATAAGAATAATTCCCAAAATAATCAAAAGCAAGAAATTAACAATCCAAAATAACTCACTTAACGTTCAAATACAAAATCAAAAACAACAAAATAAGAATAATAATCCCCAAAATAATCAAAAGCAAGAATTAACAATCAAAAAATAATTCAACAATAAAGTACAAAATTCTCTAAAAAGGTTATCACCCCCACAGCCCTACTGCTCCTGCAGCGCACGCACGGCCAGGTCAGTGTCCATAGAGGGGGTTCAATTGAGAAGGAACCAAGTCCAAGAAAATCTCAAACAGCCTGAGGCAGAAACCCGGACCTTAAACCCGCAGGACCGAGCTTGAAGCAGGGTGATTACACACGGGGACACGTACCGGAGGTGAACAGCCAAAAGAGTTCAAACAAGCCTGATGTATCTGATGTGAATGCTTTAAAGGGAAACAGGTGGCCTTAGAGGTGAGCTAATGATTAGACTGAATTTGGCCAGGTTCACTCAGGATGTAATGAGTAGGATGCACAACAGAGAACACTCTTCACATTTTTACTTCTTAAGAAAACCAGACTCCCACGCTCTTCACATCTTACTTCTTAAGAAAACCAAACTCCTGTGACTAGGTAAACGGCTGTGAATTTAAAATTGATACCTAAGGGGATGAACCCTGTGTCAAAGGTGAAAGGCCGTCACTTCAGGCTATCATGAGTCAACCTTTTGGGCCACTGGTCATTTATCTAAGATGCTCTGGTTCAAGGAGAGTCCACCCTGCATACGTGGCTCTGTGTACTTCAAAGAATGTGTCACTGTATAAATGTTGTCCGTTGTCACTGCTCAGGAGGTCTCATTTTGGCTTTGAGCCTCTCGGGTACATCCTGGAGTGCCCGATTCAGACATTTACTTGGTTTGTCAATAAACTGCTCTTTTTTGCAAACAAGCTTGTGTCGGCGAAGCCTGCTTTTTCATCCGCATCTCCAGATCAACCAGCGAGAAACTACAAGCCAAAACAGCAGTGATCGTTTAGGCGATGGCCGACCTGATTGCCTGCAATTAGCCACTGGATACGGCACCGACGCAGCGCAACGGCGCTCACCATGGAGAGCACGGAGGAGGACGAGGAATCAGCCAGCTCTTCCCCAGTCTGTGGCTCCACTACCACCCCGACAAGCTCCGGCAGAGCAACTCCAGGCCACCCGCTCCCAGTCAGCCACCAGCAGCCGTCAGCCGCGCTAAAACACGGAACCCAAATTGTAGCGCACTGGTTTGATGTTTTTAAAGACCACGCTTCATACGGACGTCTTTAGAAGATTTTTAATCTCTCTTGCTTCCTCGGACATTGTGAAAACTACAAACACAAAGCATAACATAACTCAAAATGCTCTCCCCTTATACAGAATACTACAAATGATACAAAAGGTAAAATAAATTCATTTACCGTGTGCGCCTGTCAAACCATGTACACATTTTAGCTGTATCTTCTCTCTGGTTGTCTCTGACCACACTATGCACAGGGCTCAAAACCTTTTTTTTGACCGGACATCCGGTCACGTAACTTAACCTATGACCCTATGCTGGCTAAATTCATAACCTTTATGACAGCGTTTTTAAACATTTTTAACAACTATTTAATGGTTTTTGTGACATTTTATACTCTGAATAACATTTTTTTTAAATCAAAAAATGAACTACTGTAAAACAATATGTTTATGAACTGATTCACTTGTCTCTTGGACAGTTACACTCCCACCAATTTACTATGATTTATTGTACCCTGTACAACCTTTGAATAAATCTAGTAAATTTCAAGACATTCTTTGTGATGTTTCACACTCTTGTATGTGTTAAAAGATCATTTCCATTACAACTCATCTCACATTTTTGTTGTTTTCCACAAGTACAACCAGTTTATGAATAGGTACGTTCAAGTATGGATGGGTTACTTAACCTCTGACCTCCTTTTCCTAGGTTTTTGTTCCCTGTTTGTATTGTGGCTTTCCTCACCAGTCCATCCTCATCTTTGCAAACGGACAAAACTTTCCCAAGTCTCCACTCATTTCGAGGAAGGCATTCCTCCTTGATAATAACAATGTCTCCAGTCCTTACATTTCGTTTAGAAGAATGCCAGCGCTTTCTGAGGGTGATGTTTGCTAGATATTCTCTCCGCCATCTACTCCAAAACTGCTCTGTCACATACTGTACCCTGCGCCACCTCTTCCTGGCATATAGATCTTCTGCCACAAATTTTCCTGGAGGAGGCAGCGGGACAGAAGTTTTCATGGTGAGAATGTGGTTTGGGGTGAGCGGTTCAAGGCTTTTGGGGTCGTTGATGTCATTAACGGTGAGTGGACGGCTATTTATGATTGACATGGCTTCATAAAGAAATGTTCTTAAGGAAGCATCGTCTAATCTGCCAGCACTCTGTAACAGGACACAGTTTAACACACTCCGAACTGTTCTTATCTGGCGTTCCCAAACACCTCCCATGTGACTGGCACCTGGCACATTCATGATGAAGTCACATTGTTTTTCAGCCAGATAGGCAGTCAGTCTGTCCTTATCCACTTCCTTCAAAGCCTCTGTGAGTTCATTTTTTGCCCCTGCAAAATTAGTTCCTTGGTCTGATCTGATTTGCCTTACTACTCCACGGATGGCTATGAAACATCTTAAGGCGTTTATGAAAGCATCAGTTGTTAGATCCTCTAGCATCTCTATGTGAACTGCCCTTGAGGATAAACAGGTGAATATGAGCCCATACCTCTTCCACTCTTTTCTGCCTTGTTTGGTGTGGAAAGGCCCAAAACAATCCATACCACAGAAGGAGAATGGTGGTGAAGGGTTCACACGGTTTGTGGGTAAATCAGCCATTTTTTGGGTTTCTGTTGGTCTGCGTGCTCTCCTGCATGTAACACACTGTTTAATATGATTTGCCACAACTTTGCTGCCACCTACAACCCAATAACCATTCGCTCTCAGTTCGTTAAGAGTTTGGCCTCTGCCTTGGTGCTGAGTTTTTTCATGACAGTGGTCCAAGATTAGACGTGTGACAACACTGTCCTTTGGTAAGATTAATGGATGCTTTACATCATGAGGTAGGGAAGCATTTTTCAAACGTCCTCCTACCCTCAGAGCACCATCTTGCAATACTGGGTCTAATTGTGACAACTGATGACCTTGAGGCAGTTTGCCATTGCTCAGCATTTGCATTTCCTCTCTGAAAGCCCCCATTTGAGCCAGTTTCACAAGTACAAGACTAGCTTTTCTTCTTTCTTCAACATTTACAGGCTCAGCTGTTTTGACTCCACCTGCTAGCCGCTGGATCCGAGCGATGACATTAAGAGCAGTGTGCCATTTTGAGAACCGCCTGAATCTCTCCAAGAACAAATCCTCTTTTACTGCCTTTGTCTGCAGTACTTGTGTTGCTTTAATCTCAGGATCTCCAACCATGAGCTCCTGCATTGGTTTGGGTGTGATTATCTCTTTCTCCCACAGAAACTTTGGCCCAGTGAGCCAGGCTGAACTGATCAACTCTGCCACCTTTAAGCCTCTGGAGGCATGGTCTGCGGGATTTTGATCCGTGGTGACATAGTACCACTGTGCTGGGTCAGTTGTTTCTCTGATTCTTTGGACTCGGTTTGCGACAAAGACATGAAACCTCCGAGCTTCATTGTTAATGTAGCCTAAAACTACTTGTGAATCTGTCCAGAAGTATTCCTGGTCAATTTTGAGCTCAAGCTCTTCCTTTAGCATACAGCTGACTGTTGCCGAAACTACTGCAGCTGTTAGCTCCAACCTCGGTATTGTTACAACTTTGCTTGGTGCAACTCTTGCTTTAGCTATGACTAAAGAACAATAGACGCCACTCTCACCAACCACTCTGACATATGAGCACTGACCATACCCATGGCTACTTGCGTCTGAGAAGTGATGCAACTCTATCCTCTTGACCTTCCCAAGATTTTCAGGGACAATGCACCTTGGAATTTGAATGTTTTGCAAGTTCTTTAGGTCATTCAGCCAGCTCTCCCAGCGCAGCTTTAATTCACTGGGCAATGGTTCATCCCATCCTACTCCCCTTTGACACATTTCTTGCAGTACTTTCTTACCCAGCAGAAGGAATGGAGCAAGAAAGCCAAGTGGATCGAACACAGAGGCAACAGCTGAAAGGATTCCTCTGCGTGTTGCTGGTTTTTCATCAAGACCGACCTTAAAGGAGAATGTGTCACTGTTTACGCTCCATTTTACTCCCAAAACTGTCTGGATTGGGAGGTCATCCTGATGGAGATGCACATCTTGAACGTCACTGGCTCGTTCAGTGTCTGGAATAGAGGCCATTACTTCTCTGTTATTGGAGATGAACTTATGGAGGTGCAATTTCCACCTTGCACACACAGCTTGTGCCTCTTTTGCTAGTTTGATAGCACTTTCCACAGATTCCACACTGATGAGCCCATCATCGACATAGAAGTTCCTCTTGATGAAGTTGGCTGCTATCGGAAACTCCTCTGCACTTCGGTCTGCCAGATACTTCATTCCATAATTAGCGCAGCCTGGGGAAGATGCTGCTCCGAAGAGATGAACTTTCATACGATATTCCTTTGGCTCTGAGCTTGTATCCCCATCTTCCCACCAAAGGAATCGAAAGTAGTCTCTGTCTTCTGGGCTGACATGGAATCTGTGGAACATTTTCTCTACATCACAGATCACTGCAACTGGGTGTTTGCGGAATCTGCAGAGCACACCGATCAATCCATTTGTGAGATCAGGTCCAGCTAAAAGGTGATCGTTCAGGGATGTGCCTTCACACTTCGCAGAGCAGTCAAACACAACTCTAATCTTTTCTGGTTTTCTCGGATGATAGATTCCATGGTGGGGTATAAACCAGACATTTCCTGCTTTAGGTGGGCAGTCTGCTCTTTCTGCGTCCCCATCATTAAAGACACCTTCCATAAATTTGACATAGTCTTTCTTAAATTTGGGATTTTTCTCAAATTTTTGTTTCAGGTGCTTCAGTCGAATCAAAGCCAACTTCTTATTCTCTGGCAGTTGAGGACGAGCTTTAAAAGGAAGTGGCATTTCCAGATGTCCACTTGCATTAATGTGAATCTCTCTGTTTAATAACTGCGTGAACTGTATGTCGTCCTGTGATATTGTTCTTTCCCCAGGGGTTGTATCCTTGAAGTCTGATTCAAGGGCTCTGATGACATTAGCTGGTGTTAGAGGGGGAAGTTCTTTGAGCAACACACGATGACACAGACCTGTCACTTCTGTGGACTTTGTGACCTGCGATGAGTTACCAACAATGCTCCAACCCAGGTCAGTTTTGACAGCATATGGCTGACAGTCTTCTCCTGTGATGACCTGACGAGGTGCCAATGCTCTGGAGCAATCATAACCAATCAAAAGTCCAACATCACAACCCATTAACTCTGGTATCTCCTGTGCTATGACTCTCAGATGATGCCATTTCATGGCAGTTTCAGGAGTAGGAATGTGGGAACGTTCGAGTGGAATGAAATCTCTGGTGTAGGTAGGTGGCAAGTCAATGAAACTCTCTGAGGAAAACCCTCTGACTCTAAGCCCACAAGCTCTTTCACTCTGAACAACAGAATCAATGCCCATCATGGTTGTAAGCTTTAACTTAACTGGCTCTAAACTTGCACCTGTCTTTTTGCATATCTCTTGGTCAACAAAGGTGTTGCTGCTCTGTGTATCTAGCAATGCATACACTAAAGTCTCTTTTTCAGGTCTGAGAGATGATGAAATCCATACAGGCACAATCATGGACGTGCTCCCACCATCACCTCTGTCTACACAGCATGAGAGAGAAGATGTGATCTCTTCTACCTGCTGAGGAGATGTGTCTCCAGTAGCTAAGGGCCGATCTTCATGAAGTGGTGTGGGATGACGTCTCTTACATGTAGCACATGTGGCTTTATTTTTGCAGTCCTTTGAATTGTGTCCCTTCCGAAGACAGCCAAAACACAGGTTATTGTCCATAATAAACTTTCTCTTTTTGTCCATAGATTTACTGGCAAACTCTTGGCATTTGTGAATGGAATGACTTTCTCCACAGCACATGCACGTGCTTGAGTTTGGGGACGGCACATTTGCTTTCTTGGACACATCTGAATGCTTATAGCTGCTTTCCCCAACACTTAGTATTTTCGTTTTTGATTGCTCTGATGCCTTCACATTTGTAATGAATGCATTAGCCCTTTGGCGTTTGATATCTCTTGGTGGCTTTTCTTCAGTGATTTTTAAAGCTTGTAGGGATGTCACTGGGTTACATGCAATATCTGCCTCTTGGCCAACAAAATCTACAAACTCCTTAAAATTAGGGTACTCCTCCCTTTGTTGCAGCTGCTTTGTGACATGACGATTCCAGCGTGAGGTGACCCAATCTGGGAGTTTCTGCAGCATTTTTTGATTTTCTTCACAATCATTCAACACCTGGAGCCCCTTAATGTGTGGCATAGCATTGCTACAAGCTGTCAGAAAATCACTAAACTGTCGTAATTTAACTGACTCTCTTGAGCCAATCTTTGGCCAGTTTCTCAGTCTTTCTCTAAATGCACGCTGGATTATAAAGGGATGACCATAACGAGCATTCAGCGCCTCCCATGCTTGGTTAAAGGCTTCATCGTCTTTTCTGTAGAAGCTTCCTTCTAATACAGAGCGTGCTTCACCGCTGATGTATTTCTGAAGATAGAACAACCTGTCTGCTGGATTTGTGCATCGCTGAATTATCAGCGTCTTGAAACTTGTACTCCACTCTAAAAAGGTAAGTGGATCTCCTGAGAAAACTGAGGGCTCGGGTGCAGGCAGTCTAGTGAGAGTCATTGTATTGTGTAAGGCTTGCGCCAAAGTTTCTTCCATGCTTATCTTGCTCATTTGTTCTTTGTTTGTGATTTTACTCATTTCTTCCCTTTGAGTCTCAACATAATGTACTGGAGGACGGCTGGCACTCACTCATTTCAGTTTCTTTTACCTCGCAGTCATCGCCTGAGTCAGTTTCGGAGTATGCCTTAAGTTTTGCCTGTATTACTTGAAGATCTCTCTGATTTTCTAACCTTTTAAGTTGTTGTTTTTGAGCAGCAATTGCTTCTTCCATCTCTATTTCGACCTTCTTTGCGGCAAGCTCTGCAGCACACCTTACTTTATTTTCTGTGATGCTCCGTTGTACTGATAAATTGCTTGAGTGGTGACTGTTCACAGTGCTCTTTGAGGCGGGACTGCTAAATACTGACTGGGCATACTCTTTATCAAGCATCATTTGAAGCCTTGCCTTTTCTGCCTTAGCATCAAACTCTTCTTGCCCCACTTCACTCAAACGTACATTCATTAGCTCTATCAAATCCTTTGTCACAGCTGTGCAGGAATCCATCTTTCTTCTAATCTCAGGTGATGGTGCTGATTGTGATCGGATATTTTCATACACATTTCTCACTTGTGTTTCAGCTTCTTCAACTTCATCCACCATTTCAGCCAGGTCTTGATCAGAGAGCTCATCCTTAAGTTTGTTTCGTGTGACTTTAACTTTGTCTTTCCAGGCCTCATATAGTTTGATGAATTTACTCTCCCTCTGAGAGGCTTCTTGTTGCTTTAGTTCCAGCATTTTTGGGGTTAACTTTCTCTCACGTGAAGATTTTCTGGGCTCATCTGATTTTGTAGCAGTTGGCTCTGTTGCACTTAGTTTAAATATTTCTATTTCTGCATACACATCACCTATGAGTAACTCTAACCTCTCTCTTTCAGCATCATCAGCTTGCAATTCTAGTTGCTTGCTTAACTCACTCAGTTTCTTTTGAAGGAACTCAACTTTATCTCTTATTTCACCACCTTGTGATTTTTCTGTGTGAGTTGACATACCGGATACAGCACTGAATTTCTTAACAAGTCTGTATAAAGTTAACTCAATATAACAGCAATCAGTGCATCTAGTGAGATAAAATCAGAAACTTTTAAACTCTTAGGTAACTCAGATATTAATAACAAATAAGCTACCTTCCATGTTGTGAAATATAAACCATGAAACAACTTCAACAAATGAAAACCTCAGTCTCTCTCCCTTTTTTTTTTTTTTTTTAAATCAACATTATTACTTTAATGTCCTAGTGGTTGCAGGGTTAGAACACTCAAACCTGCTGGCTCTTGCAGGCTGCACTCTCAACTGGGCAGCGACGGGATGAGACAGACTCTGAAACAGGCCTTTGGAACAGTTGTAAAACCTTTGCTCTCGCTGGTGAATGCTGCCCTCTGCTGGCGAAAAGTGCACTCAACCCAGAAGACAGGACAAGCCGGACCTCCGTTCCCGCCGATCAGCGAGCCTCTTCTACCGCGTTCTCCGGATTGGTGAGCCTCCTCTCCCGCATCTCACCGGACAGACGTGCCTCCTCTTCTGCATCTCACCGGACAGACGAGCCTCCTCTCCCGCGTGTCCCTGGACAGACGAGCCTCCTCTCCCGCGTCTCACCGGACGGACGAGCCTCTTCTCTCGCAGTCTCTGGGCCTTAATGGCGTTACGTTTTCACTGTAGCGCACTGGTTTGATGTTTTTAAAGACCACGCTTCATACGGACGTCTTTAGAAGATTTTTAATCTCTCTTGCTTCCTCGGACATCGTGAAAACTACAAACACAAAGCATAACATAACTCAAAATGCTCTCCCCTTATACAGAATACTACAAATGGTACAAAAAGTAAAATAAATTCATTTACCGTGTGTGCCTGTCAAACCATGTACACATTTTAGCTGTATCTTCTCTCTGGTTGTCTCTGACCACACGATGCACAGGGCTCAAAACCTTTTTTTGACCGGACATCCGGTCACGTAACTTAACCTATGACCCTATGCTGGCTAAATTCATAACCTTTATGACAGCGTTTTTAAACATTTTTAACAACTATTTAATGGTTTTTGTGACATTTTATACTCTGAATAACATTTTTTTAAATCAAAAAATGAACTACTGTAAAACAATATGTTTATGAACTGATTCACTTGTCTCTTGGACAGTTACACAAATTAATAAATGTCCAGATCATGCACCAAGTAGACCGAGGTATGTGCGCATTACCTGCAGACAACGATGGATGATCATGTGGCAGCCACGCCACACATGGTCCATGCCACGCCAAACAAAAGGACTCCACGCCGCGATCACTCCAGGAGATGGGCAGAAGGAAAAGGGAGCTCAAGGTGTAACCCACCTGCCCAAATAGCCGCGCGAGGTGACGCCCCGCGCTCAAGGTGACGCCCTGCGCTAATAAGGGCCATCAGAGCCACACAGTGCCGTGCAGTGGCATGGAGGTAGAGGGCCACCTGCCACACTTTCAAGAAAGACAGTTCAACCACTACTTTTGTGCAGCTGCTTAGTTTTATTTTGAACTTGAGCATTGCAAAAACAAAGTAAGTAAACAGTCTTATATTTCACCTGCTTCTCTGTGACAAAAGTTTTCAATACTTATGTGTAAGTGTGACCAGCTCAAAATTTCCACAGAGAATACAAAGTCTACATAGATATATCACACATATATATTCTTGCAGTAGCTGAGGTTGAGGGCATGGATGATACCCATCAACAAGGCCCAGGACCTTAGAATGTCCCTCTCAGCCAAACACTTAGACCTGTCTCCAACAATGGCGATTTTCATCAGGTGACTTTCAAGGCTGGTCACGAACTCTTCGTTGTCCTATTAAAGGAAAAGAAAAGGGAATTAATGTCTTTCATGGTTTACAATTTACCTTAAATTTGTCTGTAAAGTACATCCTGATTTTTTATTTGTATCTCGACCATGTTATGTTGAATAAAATAAGAGAATCAGTTCAAACATTTATTCATCTTATGTATATATATATATATATATATATATATGTATATATATATATATATATATGTATGTGTGTATATATATATATGTGTATATATATGTATATATATATATATACATACATATACATATATATGTATATATATATATATATATATATATATATATATATATATAACAGTGCTGTAGGTAGCAGTTACATGGCTAAACTAGCTCAGGAGAAGAATAAAACTAACATGTGGTAACAGTGCTATAAGCTAGCTAGCAGTCACACAAGCTAAGTTTTAATTATCTCAATGAAAGTCCCTTGTAACAAATTTATAACAACAGCTAACAATTGAGTTATCAAGCTAAGTTTATTAAGTTAAGGCAACTTGAATTTTATTTTAAGCTTACCAGTTATGAAATTTGAGTGTATATGACATGTTAAATTAAAGGTGTACTCAGCAATCTTCTAATCTTCTAATCTAATGCAGTATTTGTGAAATTCACCGTATGTCTCCTCTCCATCCACAAGATGTCCCCACTGACAGCATGTTGAAAAAAAAATCCGGTCTCAATATACGGCCTTGACTCAGAATTTCAGCACGTAAATACTGTGGCTCGGACCGAGTTGCCAAAACAAAATACCCCCCCCCCCCACGTCCAGGGGGCGATTATACTCATGCGCAGTTCAGACAGAAGGGGGAGGGGGAGTCGTAGTTTGCGTAGCGTGCGCAGTTAGCGTAAGAGAGAGATACAATAGTTGCGGTAGCAATGGCTGAAAACAGCCCAAAGAAAGAGGTCAGAGGAGTGAAAAGTGGAAAAGAAGGGCTATGACCAAAAGAGCAAAGACCCGGATCAACATTGGTGTTGCTTTCCGACGGTGGAGGGAACTCCGCGAATTGAAAGACCTGAAAACAGACGCGGATGTTGCCGTCCGTCTGCTGGATAGGTAAGCTAAGCAACATTAGCTTTGTGGTGCTTCACATAACAGTAGCAGCCGACAGGCATTCATTTTATTGTATAATCTGCCAAAATGTACTGTTGTTGTGATGTTTTCAATATTGGCAGTCGAGTTTTCTGACCAGTTGGGGTTTCCTTAGCTACGTCAGCTATGCAGTTTCTACGGCCGTTTCCATGACGATGCACGTCAATCAGCTTTCGGGAGGCGGGTCTAAATTCGAATATAAACAAACCCTCCGCTCGTTTTCTCCCACATCGCTGACTACACCTTTAAGTTTATGTAACTACCAACATTATTATTTGATCACGACTTAAAAAATAAAGTTATCAACTTAGAAAGTTTATCTGAATCAATTAATTACATTTTTTAAATTGCATTTATGTATTAAATCAAGTGGTGTCAACAGATACTCTGAATTACTTTTTAGAGTGTACTGTAACATGATTGGGGTGACATTCAAAAAATATTAACAGAAAAATAAAAAAAATAAAAATTCACTTCAGACGCCCTCCGCCTTAGGAGGAGCTGTTGAAGTATTAACCAAAGCAGTATTTATTTATTTATTTGTTTTTTATGGTCAGTCTACAGTTAGAGGTTCATTTCAGCTCAGCATATCAGACAAAATCTGTGTTCTCCTTTGAAAAATAAACTTGGTGTCTCAATAGTATACTCCCTTAATGTGCTAAATTCATCATTTGCCAAGGTTTTTTTTTTTTTTTTAAAAAAAGGGGATCTTGGAATATATTAAATCACTGAACACTGCAATCTACAAACATAATAGCCTACGCAAGGACCCACTAGAAATCACACAGATGTGATCGCTAAAGAAGGCTATAACAACTGTGTTCCTCACATCACATTAGGAACCATTAGAAACCACTACACCCTAGTGACCACCAGACCACTGTATAGTGACCATTAGACTGGTATAGAAATGCCAGTAGGACCCATTAAGACTTCTGTGGGAACCATTAGACTCCTGTAGGAACCATTACTGTGCGTTCACACCAAAAGAGGCAAAAGCAGCCAAAGCGGCCAGCACGCCCGAGAAAGCCGACAGCGGCCAAAGCGGCCAAATATTTCAGCCGCTTTGGCCGCTCGTCACTTGACTGACGTCAACGTAAAATCTTGCTTGTCATTTAAAGGAGCCGCGCAGCGGACTTCTTCACAGCAGCAGCTGCTTGATGTTGTTCAACTTCAGCTTAAAACATAGCATGTACATAACGTGAAATCACCATCTACTCAGTCACGAGCGGATTGACAGGCAGGAAGCAATTTACAAAGGAGAGAATATTGATTTATCCACAACATAAAACTTTACAGTTTTGAAATATACTAAAATCCTGTGGTGGTAAGGAGCGCGTATTTGCACAGTGTGTGTTCGTGTGTGTGTGTGAGACATACTCTTCTGTCTCTCCCTCATCTTCCCTGCTCTCCTCTCCCTCCACAGGACATTCATCAAGGTTGGAGGTGGAAGGATGCTCCTCCAAGAATGGGTCCAAAAAACCCATCACTGAGGCATACCGCCACACACGGCCCACACCTCCAGCAGACCCACTTCTCCTCCTGTCTTTCTCTCTCCTCTTCTCCTTCCTGTAGTGGTCCCTCTGACCTATCCATTTTTTTCTGCATTCTTCCGCTAATGGATAGAGAACACAAGCATTTTTGCTCTTTTTAAATGGCACTTCGTTTTCAAATTCTGCTGATAAAATGCTTTGTTGTGCAGTGTGTCATCCAGGACTCGAGACGCCGGAACTAGGAACCGAAGTTACATGCGTTGTCTTTTAGGGCCCGCTAAGTCGAAGGACATCTCTACTCTGATTGATTGCCACCGTTTGCCGTTGAATTACCATAAAGGTGAGCGAAGCTCAACTTCTCATCTGGTGCCGCTTTAGCCGCTTTAGCCGCTTTAGCCGTTCAGGACGCCGGGCTCTCATTGAAAATGTATTAACCTCCGGCGTTGTTGCTGCTTTAGCCGCTTTTGCCTCTTTTGGTGTGAACACACAGTTATTAAAAGTCCTGTAGATTTGTGTATTAGATAATAGAATCCCATTAGAAAAACAAACGAGAAGATGTCTAATGGTTTTTCTGACTTTTTTCAGCAGGGAAAGACCATCATCTGTACAAAGCACGTAAAGAATAAACTTCATCAGCTGTGATAGACCATTATCTGTACCAAAGAAGAAAAGAATAAACTCCATCAGCTGTGATAGACCATCATCTGTATGAAATATGTAAAGAATAAACTTCATCAGCTGTGATAGACTATCATCTGTATGAAACAGGTAAAGAATAAACTTCATCAGCTGTGATAGACCATTATCTGTACCAAAGAAGAAAAGAATAAACTTCATCAGCTGTGAAAGACCATTATCTGTATGAAACAGGTAAAGAATAAACTTCATCAGCTGTGATAGACCATTATCTGTACCAAAGAAGAAAAGAATAAACTCCATCAGCTGTGATAGACCATCATCTGTATGAAATATGTAAAGAATAAACTTCATCAGCTGTGATAGACTATCATCTGTATGAAACAGGTAAAGAATAAACTTCATCAGCTGTGATAGACCATTATCTGTACCAAAGAATAAAAGAATAAACTCCATCAGCTGTGATAGACCATCATCTGTATGAAATATGTAAAGAATAAACTTCATCAGCTGTGATAGACCATCATCTGTAAGAAACACGAAAAGAATAAACTCCATCAGCTGTGATAGACCATCATCTGTATGAAACAGGTAAAGAATAAACTCCATCAGCTGTGATAGACCATCATCTGTATGAAACAGGTAAAGAATAAACTCCATCAGCTGTGATAGACCATCATCTGTATGAAACACGAAAAGAATAAACTCCATCAGCTGTGATAGACCATCATCTGTATGAAACACGAAAAGAATAAACTCCATCAGCTGTGATAGACCATTATCTGTACCAAAGAAGAAAAGAATAAACTCCATCAGCTGTGATAGACCATCATCTGTATGAAATATGTAAAGAATAAACTTCATCAGCTGTGATAGACCATCATCTGTATGAAACAGGTAAAGAATAAACTTCATCAGCTGTGATAGACCATCATCTGTATGAAACAGGTAAAGAATAAACTTCATCAGCTGTGATAGACCATCATCTGTATGAAACACGAAAAGAATAAACTCCATCAGCTGTGATAGACCATCATCTGTATGAAACACGAAAAGAATAAACTCCATCAGCTGTGATAGACCATCATCTGTATGAAACAGGTAAAGAATAAACTCCATCAGCTGTGATAGACCATCATCTGTATGAAACACGAAAAGAATAAACTCCATCAGCTGTGATAGACCATCATCTGTATGAAACACGAAAAGAATAAACTTCATCAGCTGTGATAGACCATTATCTGTACCAAAGAAGAAAAGAATAAACTTCATCAGCTGTGAAAGACCATCATCTGTATGAAACACGAAAAGAATAAACTTCATCAGCTGTGATAGACCATTATCTGTACCAAAGAAGAAAAGAATAAACTCCATCAGCTGTGAAAGACCATCATCTGTATGAAACATGAAAAGAATAAACTTCATCAGCTGTGATAGACCATCATCTGTATGAAACACGAAAAGAATAAACTTCATCAGCTGTGATAGACCATCATCTGTATGAAACACGAAAAGAATAAACTCCATCAGCTGTGATAGACCATTATCTGTACCAAAGAAGAAAAGAATAAACTTCATCAGCTGTGAAAGACCATCATCTGTATGAAACACGAAAAGAATAAACTTCATCAGCTGTGATAGACCATCATCTGTATGAAACACGAAAAGAATAAACTCCATCAGCTGTGATAGACCATTATCTGTACCAAAGAAGAAAAGAATAAACTTCATCAGCTGTGATAGACCATCATCTGTATGAAACACGAAAAGAATAAACTTCATCAGCTGTGATAGACCATCATCTGTATGAAACATGTAAAGAATAAACTTCATCAGCTGTGATAGACCATCATCTGTATGAAACAGGTAAAGAATAAACTTCATCAGCTGTGATAGACCATCATCTGTATGAAACACGAAAAGAATAAACTTCATCAGCTGTGATAGACCATCATCTGTATGAAACATGTAAAGAATAAACTTCATCAGCTGTGAAAGACCATCATCTGTATGAAACAGGTAAAGAATAAACTCCATCGGCTGTGATAGACCATCATCTGTATGAAACATGTAAAGAATAAACTTCATCAGCTGTGATAGACCATCATCTGTATGAAACAGGTAAAGAATAAACTCCATCGGCTGTGATAGACCATCATCTGTATGAAACATGTAAAGAATAAACTTCATCAGCTGTGATAGACCATCATCTGTATGAAACATGTAAAGAATAAACTTCATCAGCTGTGATAGACCATCATCTAGTAGCGATTATTTTCTGGACATTATTGGATATTAATTAAAGTAATTAATATTCCTTTAATAACCAGGTTTGCTCTCGTTAATAAAAGGGGCACCATCTTTTTTACACAAAAAAGGCAAAATTAACTTAATTAGCTGATTTATCAATTTATTTCATTTAAATTAGATAAATCAATTAAGTCAAACTCATCAGTTTAATCAATTAAGTCAAACTTTATAGTTGTTTAATCAATCTCAAATCTAAAGACAGAACTCTCATGCAGTGATGTCAATCTTCCAAACAGAATACCAACAGACAGAACTTTAAATATATAAGGGTGATTTATTAAAATGAATATATTAGACAAAATAAAATAAACACTTAAGAAGGAACAAATGTCAGAGATATACTAAATCAATGATGCTGTCAATCAGGAAAGAAGATATGAACCCTCAAGGAACATTTAAGCATATGGAGTGGTTATAGGGGATTCATTTCCTATATTAACCTACTTGTAAAAGGTCAAATCAAGGGGGAAATTATTAGAGAATTGAACCAAGACACACTCAAGCCCATCTGAAAGAATATAGAACAGTCTCTTACAAAGTGTCGTCTGGATTGGGCCTCATCTGGTCCGAGCTACTGGGGAATCTGAAGGACTGTTCTGGTTCTGGGTGTCGTCTCAGAGGGTTGGTCCACACTCTACCCAGCGCAATGGATCCAAAGAGGTTGTTCCGATGTGGTCCCAGGTTTCCCGGGAGAGAAGTCTTCGATTGGACCGGCAGGTTCTGTTCAAGGTGAAGCTGGAGCTTGGGCCTTGGTGTCTCGATTGTATAAAAAAAATGATTTGTAACTAATTCCAAAAATCAAGAATTCGTTGGCAAGGTGAATACTATTCTGAAATTAATAAGAAAAAGTCCATGTGCTCTGAAGTAAATATTTAGCTTACTGGCTTTTATCGGCGGGCATGTCACAAAAACTTAGACTAAAGAATTAAGTAAAAAATACGTGGAGCCGAAAATCACAGGAGTGGTGACGATAAAGAGGAGGAAGAAGAGAGAGGCGAGAGAGAACAAGACCGCATGTCTCTCTGTTTTAACTCCTGATGAGGATCTCAGAGTAGGAGGGCCTTCTGTGGTGATCAAAACTTTTATCAACTAATATTTGGCCAGAATTAAGTTGTATTTTGATTAAACATCCAATATAAGCACTCCAACTGGATAGGAAATCTCATGGTGATCAATTTGATACCAAATACCATATATCTAAAGCATAAGAAAGAATTAAACAATTCAAATCCTATTAAACAGTCAATTAAACAAAATAGAGGTGGTTAACTTTAGACATATCAGTCAACATGCATTTGGGAATAGTATGCAACCAAAATAAAGTGTAGAAATCCTATTATAGCATTCTTCAGTAATCAGAGTGATGAAATAATGCAGAGCACAGGCACATTCCTGGAGGAGAAAGATCTTTTCTCAATCTGTCAGACTTTCACAGATAAACTTTTTGTATCTTAGGCATTTTTAGAGCTAAAAACACACAAGTCACATCATTAGAAAGCATTTGTCATGACAGAATAAAACATCACATTGTTAGAAGTCCATGATTTTATTGAAAGAGTTTTAAAATGTTTGTGGTTTTCTGGGCTAGACAGAGACCACATCTGGAGCCGGTGAGGGGTCTGCGTGTCAAAGGAGGTCCAAGGTCAACTGTGATAGACCATCTGTACGAAACACGAAAAAAATTAAACTTCATCAGCTGTGAAAGACCTTCATCTGTACGAAACTATGGAGTAGTAAGAGTGCCAAATTATAAAAAGAAATCTATAAAAGAATAAATAAATAAATAAATGAATTATATAACAATCCATGAAAGAAAAGACTAATAAAAGCAGAAATATAAAGACAATTAAAAAAAAGTAGAAAAGTGCTTAATAAATAAATAAGTAAATGAATAAATAAGTAAATGAATAAATAAATAAAGTAGCTATATGAAGTGATATCAATCAAGAAATAAACCCTTAAAAGAAAAGGCTAATAAAGTATAAATATAAAGAAAAATAAAAGTATTTCAATCACATTATAATGTCACTTTAAAAGTGAAGGAAATATTACAAAGGTAAATTGGGTGCAAAACGAATTCAAAGTCACAGAGAAAGATGACCATAAATTTGAGTATGTGTAACTATAAATTTGCATTCACAAATAAAAGTGCTTTAGGAGTTGTGTAGTTGAAGAATTTTTTTTTGCATACTTGAAGATATTTTTCTTCTGCAAATACAATTCAACAGTTACAAGTCTTCAGATTTATTTTTTGCAATTGCACAAATCCACTGCTGCAAGTGCTCAAATCGCAATTTCTGCACACTCTCACTTTTGCTTCCCTTTGTCTGAGATTTTGGGTGCAAAAAACAAATCTGAAGTCTCAGTAAAAGATATCCATAAATTTGCGTATGTGTAACAAAAAAGTTTGCATTCACAAATAAAAGTGCTACAGGAGTTGTGTAGTTGAAGATTTTTTTTTTGCATACCTGAAGATATTTTTTTCTGCAAATACAATTCAACAGTTACAGGTCTTCAGATTTATGATCTGCAAGTGCACAAATCCACCGCTGCGAGTGCTCAAATTTCAATTCCTGCGCGCTCTCGCTTTTGCTCCCGTTTGTCTGAGATATTTGGTGCAAAAGTAATTTGAGCACTTGCAGGATAAGGAGGCGGGGCCTGTCGGAGAATGGCGGCTACTATGACCAATCAGAGCACGGCCCACTTTGGTCAATCAAAGCGGGGCCACTCTGGCAAGTCAGAGCGCATGCGCTTTAACCTGACACGCCAGATGGACAGTTTCATATGTCCGCCACGGAAATATTTGATCTGCAGGATTTCAGGGGCTGAATCAGGCAGGCCCATCTGCTATGCAAGGTTACTTGCGCTTGGACATGGAGCGAATCTACCGCCAACAAACCTCTTTGCTGCCGGTGTTATGTGTTGTGCCAAAACTTGATTTCTGCCAGAAACTGATTTCCGGTACGCGGGAGCGCGCACAGCTGTCATAGTGGAAAAGCGCAGCTTCTGTGGCTCTGCAGCAGGCTTCATCAGACTCAAACAGCCAGTTTGTTAATGAATGTGTAACGAGGTTTATTTGTGCTTGATAGCCTCCTGTACGTCTACTTGCCTTATATCACTGTTCAATCGGCTAGTTAGTGATTTTAATCTGGCGTGTATTTTCGCTAATAAAGACATGTTGAAGCACATTAAAAAAAAAGCACATTAAAAGCACATTACTATGTAAAAATCAGCTTTATTGCTTGCCAAAAACTGATTCATGCCTCTGATATTGTACATAGATGGATATTTTGCATCCAAAATAACTAAATATAACACAGCAGAGTAATATTTACAAGATTTGACTCCAACCAGTACTTTTTTCCACTTAAAAAATGAGTAAAAGCACTTTACAATGACAAAATCAGCTTTATTGCTTGCCAAAAACTGAAGTAAAAAACGCGCAACAGTCTGATTCCAACTGAAAGGAAATGAGGACCTGAACTAAAACACACACACTGCAGTCTGACTCTAGCTGAGAAGAAATGAGGACCTGAAGTAAAAATCACACTTAATTTTTTGAAGTTTCATTACGGCCCGTTCAGAAGAATGGAGGAGACGGAGATTTGACCTATACTGCAGCAAGTCACCAGGGGGAGCAGTTTTCGTGGCGGCTTCAATTTGAGCCCAGCGACGCGTTGAG
Organism: Scarus forsteni; assembly: GCA_036419115.1. Taxonomy (NCBI): domain Eukaryota; kingdom Metazoa; phylum Chordata; class Actinopteri; order Labriformes; family Labridae; genus Scarus; species Scarus forsteni. The sequence continues at coordinate 966,415 of JAZDUH010000431.1, forward strand.
TTCTTCTGTCAAGTTTTCCGCCGCCATGTTTCTTCTCGATTGGGATTCCTCCTGTGCTTGTGATGCAACCACATTCCTACTGCGCATATTTTTCTGCGCACATTTCCTTCACTTTCAAAATGACATTATAATGTGATTAAAATACTTTTATTTATTTTTCTTTATATTTATACTTTTATTAGCCTTTTCTTTTAAGGGTTTATTTTTTGATTAATATCACTTTATATAGCTACTTTATTTATTTATTCATTTACTTATTTATTTATTTATTAAGCACTTTTCTACTTTTTTTATGTCTTTATATTTCTACTTTTATTAGCCTGTTCTTTTATGGATTCTTATATAATTCATTTATTTATTCATTTATTTATTCTTTTAAAGATTTATTTTGTAATTTGGCACTCTTACTACTCCATACGAAACAAGTAAAGAATAAACTTCATCACCTGTGAAAGACCATCATCTGTACGAAACATGTAAAGAATAAACTTCATCACCTGTGAAAGACCATCATCTGTACAAAACATGTAAAGAATAAACTTCATCACCTGTGATAGACCATCATCTGTACAAAACATGTAAAGAATAAACTTCATCAGCTGTGATAGACCATCATCTGTACGAAACATGTAAAGAATAAACTTCATCACCTGTGAAAGACCATCATCTGTACAAAACACATAATGAATAAACTCCATCAGCTGTAAAAACTTTTTACACCAACGGGTTAGACAGTGAAGGCATTTGGCAAAAAGTTACGTTTTAATGTCACGTGTTATGGCTGTAGTTTATTTCAAAAAACAAGACGTCAAAAACAGTCTTACAGATTTAATACTGTGCAGCTCATTTTTATTTATATTATCAAAGTTATTTTCACATATTTAGGTTTTAGTGTCTGTTATTGTGAAGAAGTAAACTGCAAACCACCGCATTTCAATTAAAAAAAAATCTTATTTATTCACAAAAGGCAATTCAAATCTCATGAGCAAGTTGGTGCAGGACATTGAATATCAAGTTATTCAGAAAATTCTGGAAACTAGCATGAATTTGAATGTAGCATCTCCTCAGCCTAGCCCCTCCCAGTCCTCCAAAATGACCTCCCCTCCCCCTGCTCACATGCAGGAGCACTGCTTATTCACAACCAGAGGACTGATTCAACTCCGAACCCTCAGCACAACTTGTGTTTTTTTACACTACACCAAGCCATGTCCCAGTCAGCAGTAAGAAAACACCAAAAAAAATTATCATAGTAAAGTTAAAAAAACAAACATGGAAAGTTAGTGCTCACAACCTGATGTTGATCGGGGTATAGGTAGTTCCTCTGCCATTCTCCACATAGCTGTCAAGTCTCCTGTTTTGGCCATGAAACTCCCGTATTTTATGTATTTTATCCTCTTTCCCAACGTCCTCCCTTATTAGTATTCACCCATTAGTGATGATGTAATAATAAAAGACATTCCTCTGTCTCTCTCCAAACTGAACTCTGTCACTAGCCTGAATGGGGCGGTAATGCTCCAAAATGATGACTGTCAACTGCCGTAAAAATGGGAAAAAAAAGAAAAAGCCTCGTGAGAACTGCCACCTGCAGCAGCCTGGGAAGCAGCTGTTGTGAGATTAGAGCCAACAGTGGAACATACCAAGAAAAACAAAGTTTTTATTTTAGATTTTGTGTACACCTGCCTTAAAGCGATATTCCGGGATGGAACAAGTTGGGTCCTATCACAAGGTTTAGGGCAGAAATTACCCCTACAGCAGTGTTTCTGTGCAGCAGAAGCCCAGGGCGCCCGCACCAAACCCCCCCTCCCTGCTCCGGGCCTGCTCGTCTGCCGATTTCCTCTGCACTCCGACGGGGCCATATTTTACTTGACCAAAAACACAAATAAAGGGACTCACACCAAAAAAATCTGATATCGGTCTGCATTCATGCTTTATTTAGAGAATTTTCAGCAGATATGTCAATTCCAAGAGGAGTCGTCCTTCACCTTTCAAGGAGTTAATTAGGTGGTGAGTCTGTAAATATTTGTAAAAATCTTGATGTGGAATGTCAAACTCTAGTCTTAAATTTGGAAAGGATTTCAATGTTCCATTTGTGAATAGTTGTTGGATCTGATGAATGCCTTTCTCTGTCCACGATTGAAACAAGTTCACTAAAACGCCGCAGTACATTCATTTTAATCACATTAATATGTCCAATAAATGAAAAAGGAAGCATTTTCCAAAGATCTAAATCTTCTTTGATCTTCCTAAGCAATGGGTCATAGTTTAGTTGGTATAAGTCTTTAAGTTTTGAGGACACATTAAGCCCTAAATACTTGAAGCCGCTTTGAGCCCAGGTGAAAGGTGAGATGGTTTTGAGTGTATTTGAAATTGGTGTATTAAGTAACAGGGCATTAGATTTTAGCAAATTAATTTTATAGCCTGATATATTTCCAAATTTGGCACAAGATCTAACACTGCCGGAATTGATCCCTCAGGGTTGGTCAGGTATAAAATTATATTGTCCGCGTATAGCGAGATTTTATTCCACGTCCTCCCAATGTCAATACCCTAGCAGAATCATTTTTCAAAATTTTAAAAATAACCCTCCCCTGAGCCACCACCTTATCGTGGTGGGAGGGTTTGTGTGCCCCAATGACTCCAGGAGCTATGTTGTCGGGGGCTTTATGCCCCTGGTAGGGTCACCCAAGGCAAACCCAAGGTCCTGGGGGAGGGGCCAGACAAAGAGTGGCTCAGAAGACCACTATGAATGATGAATACAAATTTTGGACCTTCGTTTCCCTTGCCCGGACAAGGGCCACTGGGGCCCCCCTCTGGAGCCAGGTCTGGGGGTGGGGCTCGCAGGCGAGCGCCTGGTGGCCGGGCCTATACCCACAGGGCCCGGCCGGGCCCAGCCCGAAGGAGTGACGTGGGACCCCTCTCTCATGGACTCACCACCCGTGAGAGGGGCCGTAGTGGTCAGGTGTGTTGTGTGCTGGGCAGCGGCCGAAGGCGGGGACCCTGGCGGTCCGATCCGCGGCTGCAGCGTCTGGCGTGGAATGTCACCTCTCTATCGGGGAAGGAGCCGGAGCTTGTGCGCGAGGTGGAGCAGTTCCGACTAGACATAGTCGGACTCACCTCAACACATAGCTTGGGCTCTGGAACCAGTCCTCTTGAGAGGGGCTGGACTCTTTTCCACTCTGGAGTGGCGGATGGCGAGAGGCGTCGGGCGGGGGTGGCAGTGCTCGTCTCCCCTAGGCCTGAGGCCTGTACGTTGGGGTTCACCCCGGTGAATGAGAGGGTAGCCTCCCTCCGCCTTCGGGTGGGGGGACGGAACCTGACTGTTGTTTGTGCCTATGCACCAAACAACAGTTCAGAGTATCCACCCTTTTTGGATGTCCTGGAGGGGGTGCTGGAGAGTGCTCCTTCTGGGGACTCCTTCGTTCTACTGGGGGACTTCAACGCTCACATCGGCAACGACAGTGAGACTTGGAGGGGCGTGATTGGGAGGAACGGCCCCCCCGATCTGAACCCAAGCGGTGTTCTGTTATTGGACTTCTGTGCTCGTCACAGACTGTCCATAACGAACACCTTGTTCAAACATAAGGGTGTTCATATGTGCACTTGGCACCAGAACACCCTAGGTCGCAGTTCGATGATCGACTTTGTAGTCGTATCATTGGACTTCCGGCCGCATGTTTTGGACACTCGGGTGAAGAGAGGGGCGGAGCTGTCAACTGATCACCACCTGGTGGTGAGTTGACTCCGATGGTGGGGGAGGATGCCGGTCAGATCCGGTAGACCCAAGCGTGTTGTGAGGGTCTGCTGGGAACGTCTGGCAGAGTCTCCTGTCAGAAGGAGTTTCAACTCACACCTCCGGGCGAAGTTCGACCATGTGGCGGGGGAGGCAGGGGACATTGAGTCCGAGTGGGTCTTGTTCCGGGCCTCTATTGCTGAGACGGCTAATTGGAGCTGTGGCCGTAAGGTGGTCGGTACCTGTCGTGGCGGCAACACCCGAACCCGCTGGTGGACACTAGGGGTAAGGGATGCCGTCAAGCTGAAGAAGGAGTCCTATCGGGCCTTTTTGGCCTGTGGGACTCCGGAGGCAGCTGACAGGTACCGGCTTGCCAAGCGGAATGCAGCTTCGGTGGTCGCTAAAGCAAAAACCCGGGCATGGGAGGAGTTCGGAGAGGCCATGGAGAACGACTTCCGTACGGCTTCGAAGAGATTCTGGACCACCATCCGGCGTCTCAGGAGGGGGAAGCAGTGTGCTGTCAATACTGTCTATGGCGGGGATGGTGCGCTGCTGACCTCGACTCGGGATGTTTTGGATCGGTGGAAAGAATACTTCGAAGACCTCCTCAATCTCCCAGTCTTCCAGTGCGGAAGCAGACCTGGGGGACTCTGTGGTGGACTCTTCTATCTCTGGAGCTGAGGTTGCCAAGGTGGTCAAGAAGCTCCTCGGTGGCAGGGCTCCGGGGTTGGATGAGATCCGCCCCGAGTTCCTCAAGGCCCTGGATGTTGTAGGGCATGGTTGACATGTCTTTGCAACATCGCGTGGACATTGGGGGCAGTGCCACTGGATTGGAAGACCAGGGTGGTGGTTCCTCTTTTTAAGAAGGGGGACCGGAGGGTGTTCTCCAACTACAGGGGGATCACACTCCTCAGCCTCCTCGGTAAGGTCTATTCAGGGGTACTGGAAAGGAGGGTCCGTCGGATTGTCGAACCTCGGATCCAGGAGGAACAATGTGGTTTTCGTCCTGGTCGTGGAACGGTGGACCAGCTCTATGCCCTCCATAGGGTGCTTGAGGGGGCATGGGAGTTTGCCCGACCAGTCCACATGTGTTTTGTGGGCCTGGAGAAGGCATTCGACCGTGTTCCTCGCAGGGTCCTGTGGGGGGTGCTCCGGGAATATGGGGTAGCGGACCCCCTGATAAGGGCCGTCCGTTCCCTGTATGACCAGTGTCAGAGTCTGGTCCGCATTGCCGGTAGTACATCTGAGCCGTTCACGGTGGGGGTTGGACTCAGCCAGGGCTGCCCTTTGTCACCGATTCTGTTCATCACTTTTATGGACAGAATTTCTAGGCGCAACCAGGGCGTTGAGGGGTTCCGGTTTGGTGACCTCAGGATCGGGTCTCTGCTTTTTGCAGATGATGTGGTCCTGTTGGCTTCATCGGACCGGGACCTCCAGCTTTCACTGGATCAGTTCGCAGCTGAGTGTGAAGCAGCTGGGATGAGAATCAGTACCTCCAAATCCGAGTCCATGGTCCTCGCCCGGGAGAGGGTGGAGTGCTCTCTCCGGGTCGGGGATGAGATTCTACCCCAAGTGGAGGAGTTTAAGTACCTCGGGGTCTTGTTCACGAGCGGAGGAAGGGTGGATCGGGAGATTGATCGGTGCAGCGTCAGCAGTAATGCGGGCTCTGTACCGGTCTGTCGTGGTAAAAAGGGAGCTGAGCCGTAAGGCGAAGCTCTCGATTTACCGGTCGATCTTCACCCCTATCCTCATATACGGTCACAAGCTCTGGGTCGTGACCGAGAAAACGAGATCGCGAGTACAAGCGGCAGAAATGGGCTTCCTTCGCAGGGTGGCTGGGCTCTCCCTTAGAGATGGGTGAGAAGTTCGGTCATTCGGGAGGAGCTCGGAGTAGAGTCGCTGCTCCTACGCGTTGAGAGGAGCCAGATGAGGTGGCTCGGGCATCTGGTCAGGATGCCTCCTGGACGCCTCCCTGGTGAGGTGTTCCGGGCACGTCCCACCGGTAGGCGGCCCCGTGGAAGACCCAGGACACGCTGGAGAGACTATGTCTCTCAGCTGGCCTGGGAACGCCTCGGGATCCCCCGGGAAGGGCTGGACGAGGTGGCCGGGGAGAGGGAAGTCTGGGCTTCCCTGCTTAGGCTGCTGCCCCCGCGACCCGACCACGGATAAGCGGAAGAAGACGGACGGATGGACAAATTAATAATCAGGACACAACTTTGATTTCGGAGACGTTTGAATCAATATTGTAATTTTTCAGCGGAGTACGGAGTAGTATTGTGTATCAGTGCACTATTATACATTCACCGCAGAGCTTCCTGTTGTTGTTGTATTGCTGTGACCCCGTGCACTGATCCGCTAATAACACATGGGTGTGTTCGTCCAAAATAATATGGACAAATACTTGTCACCGTGTGTGTGGGTTTTTATTTCTTTTTTTAAAGTTTGGTATGTAGGAAAAATCGGAGCACCCGAAGAAAACCTGATGTAAACACAGTGGACCATGAATAGTCCTGATGAACTGAAACATGAGCCAGGACTCTTCATGTGTCAATTATTGCCTGTGTGTGTGTGTGTGTGTGTTTCTCTTTTTTTCAAATTTTGGTATGACAAAATGGAGTAAAGAGTCCTGAGTCCTGCCATCTGACAGGAGGACTCAGAAGCGGGAACAGCAGCTCATACACCTTGGCCAGCTTATTCTCCAGCTTGTACTGATGGCGGGCATGTGGGGTGAGGAACTTCTTGACCTTACCAAGGACAGAGATGTCCTCACACATTAGTTCGAGCTCATCTACATGGATCAGGATGTTTTCAGCCCCTTTTCTATTCGCTGCCATCATTGAGTTGAGCTCAGAGATCCTGGTTTGTAGCCCCTCCAGCTCAGTCTATGAGGCATCAAGCTGCTCCTTGTGCTGCTGGTCCTTGGCTGCTGCCTCTTGTTTAAGGGAATCGATCTCCTTCATGAGTGAAGCCCGTACTACTTCTTGTTAACTTCAGAGATCACCAGGTCTTTCCTTTCCTTCCCTGAAGCCTTGGACCACATCTTGGGTTCTGGACCCCATCTGAAGCCAGACCTGCCTTGCTGCTGTAGACCGATGACCTCTAGGTGTTTCAGGTGGGTGAAAGCCTGGTCAACAGCCTTTGCAGCATCCCACTTCCGCCCTGTGCGGACTTGGGCCTTGGTGTTTTGGACAGATGGGTCAGGCGAGTCCCTGAGTTCAAAGATAAGCCTCACCTTCTCCTGTCTGTAGCTTGTGCCGATTGAATTCAGGGGTAGCTTCAGTGCAGTTCTCCCAAATAACACTGTGGTAGAGAGGCATCTAGGAAGGCCATGCCATTTACAGACAAAGTTGTTGGCTTTGGTGTCAAGTTTCTGGGCTGTGGAGAGGCTGAGGGGCCACATCTCTGGTACAGGGTGAATTGGTAACACCAGACCTTGCATTTTCCTGGCAGGAGACTCTGGTCGATCTTGCTTAGGCCGTCCAGGAGCTGGGTGTTGACAGTGGCAGCCATGTGTTTGTCATCCTCCCAAGGCTCCGAACTGGCTAATCCGCAAGTAGCGAAATCTTCTCGCTGTCAACTGAGAAGATGTTGTCGTTCCTGACACCTTTTCTAATGAAGAGACTGCGGGACTTGGCTGGCTTTATCCTCATCCAGGCCCATGCTAGCAGCTCTTCAAGCCGTTTTAGGAGTCTAGCAGTGCACACAGGCGTCTGGAGGAGGGTGGTAATGTCATCCATGTAGCTCAGGAGACCTGGGAGTCGTTGGCCTGATTGGGATCCGACACCCCTGACCATCTGTCTTCCGCTGATCAGGATGATCTCAAATGCCGCTGTAAAAAGAATGGGAGAAATGGAGCAACCCATCGCTATTCCTTTTTCCAGATGGTGCCAGCTGGTGGAGATCTCCTGGGTTGTGAAGCAGACGTGGTTTCTATCAGGCTCTGGATTTGTGTTGGTATGTTGAAGAAGTCCAGGGCAAAGTGAATGAGCTGGTGGGGAACAGACCCACAGGCATTTGTGAGATCCAGCTAGACCACATGCAAGTCTGACTTGTTCCGCCATGCTGACTGGATCTGCTCCCAGATCATGGTTGAATGTTCTACGCAACCGGGGATAGTTTCTGCTTTTCCAGTCAAAGAGCAGCATCACCGTGAGTTACTGACGCAGTGTGGTAATCCAACACGGTTAAACTGTAATTTTAAAAGGACACGGTAATGATTACCGTGGGAAATTTTACCGAGGTTTACCATTTTACCAGTAACCGTTACATCTGTAGTGTGAACGCACCTTTAGATAACTACAATAACCAAATCATCCTTACCTATCGTTTCTAACCTATATGGCACCACGAGCATTACTCATGTTTTTTTGTCTTACAGGAGGGAACAAACGTGTAGCTTTTCTACTGGGGACTTGGTTCCAATCAGTCTTCAGCTGGACTGATGTTGGTGGTTTCTTGTCGATGTTATTGAAGACAGAGGGAAACTTAATTGCATTACTCATTGTTCTGCTTGCTGTTATTTCTCTCTGCTTGTGATACTGCTGGAGTAAATAAATTGCATCAGACCCTAAATGTTGTTGCACATGAGCGAGCTCTCTGTCCTTTGCTCTGAGTTGGTCCCTCAGAGACTTTATGATGGCCTCATTGCCATCCTCGGTGGCCTCGGTCTGTAAGGCCAAATCAGGTTCCTCATTCTTGAGATGCTTCATGTAGAAGTTGATGACTTTTCTCTTCAGCATTTTCGGATCATCAAAATGAGGCCTGATCAACTCTATTTCAGTCAGTATTCTTTTGTTCTCAGTCTCCAGCCTTGCGTTAGCAGCCTTCACCCTCTTCTCTTCCTGCAGGCGAACTTGATACTTTAAGTTCAGCTTCTGCATCTGGATTTTCAGTTCCTCCCTCTCACTTATCACAGTCTTCAGCTCTTTGTCTTTCTCCTGAACTTCTTTGGTATGGTTCTTTTGAATTTCCCTCAGCTCCTGATTATCTTTTTCAGTTAAATCCTTCATGGTCTCTGCAATGGTGAGTTTCTTCTTGTGCCGCTCCAGCTCTTCCCAGGCTTTCAGCCGGTGAGCTCTCCATGTCACGATCTGCTGGTCCTGACATTTTATTTTCTCCTCCTGATGTGCAATGGTTTTCTTAAGCTCTTCAGAGAGAACAGTTAGATGATCCACCTCTTTGTATTTTTTGTCCAGCTTGTCTTTCAGATCACTGATGATCTCATCCAGGCGAGTTTTCTGCGCATTCAGGTTCTTGATATATCTCAATTTAGCTTCTGACATTTGCTTTTCCATTTTTGACAGCTCTTTCTTCTTTTCATGTAAGTCTGCCTGCAAATTCCTATTTTGGGTTTCCAACTCATCCACCTGTCTCTGAAGCATACTCACATCGCTCTCATACAGGAGGTGCTGCTCCGACAGCTCACTGTTTTTCAAATATTCAATTTTTTTCAGTTCTTTTGACAGCTTTGCGTCAAAGTCTGCACTCAGCCTTTTCTTTTCTTCTCTGTGATCCTGTTTCTGTGTTTCCAAGAGCAGTATTAACTCCTCTTCATTTTTATTGCAATGCTTTTTTAGCCTACGATTCTCTCTGGTCAAATGAAGATTTCGTTTTTCTAACTCATCTATCTGCTCCTTCTGGGCTTCCTCTTTGGTCTCACTGGCCTTCAGCTTGCCTTTCAGATCTAAAATCACTTCATTTTTTTTGCGCAACTTGTCTTCCTCATTTTTACACGCCTTGACCTCTCTCACAAATTGTTGAACCTTCTTCCTACTCTGCCCTCTCGCTTTCGAGCTTTCAACATGTGAAAGCCTGGAAGGGCCGACCTCCTCGCTACAAGTTTCTGGCATTATTAGATCAGAAGTTACTTCGTAATCTGTTTGGTGGACCTGTGGACACTGTTAAATATCCCTTAAGAGCAACCTTTGATCTCAGATGGCACAGATCAAAGGACGGATTCCTTTGATGATGTCCTTTGATACAAGTGTTAATGACACAGATGACTAGTTCCAATTCCTTTGATGATGTAAGACGTTCCAATGGAACAAGCTTAGCATTGCCAACATACAACCATGGAGGCGATTCAGACTTTCAAACACAGCCGTTTTTTGTCCTCTCTTCAGGATTGTATTTGTTACGACTTCCAGTTTCTGATAGGCGAGTCTTCAAATCTCCCCTGCGTTAACTAAAATTTCCTGAAAATCAGCTAGCTAGAGTGGATGACATCATTAGGCATAGTGTGAGGGAGCTGAAATAAACAAAAAGGCCAACAAATTGCAATAATACCTGAATTATACATAAGAGGTGAACAGTTCTTTCACAGAAATGTTGCCTAGGTTCTTGGGATTCATATAAACCCATTTCTAAAACCTCATTGTAGAATTAAATGAGAGACAGTTGTTTAACCCAGACTCCACGGTGTTCTCCCATTAGATGCAATGCATTCTGAGCTTTTCTCATCCTGTTGAACTGGCTGCATGTAGATGTATATATGAAAACTCTTCTGACGCTCATGGTCATTTTATTTTTCACATAGGATTTATGGTTTACTAGTAATAACCACTTGTTCGGGAGCCTTTCAGAGGCAGAATTTCAATGAGATAGTCATTCAAATTGCAGCACCTGGTGTCTGTGAGGGCTGGTTACCATGACAAAAGAGCACTTCCTCTATGGAGTTACACTGATGACAAAACCTCAAAAACATGTTGTACTCATGCCCAACAGTTCATAAACAAACTCAGTGTGGTTTGCAAATACTAAATATAATTCATTATGCGTTTTATTTGCAAATAAGAAATATACCCATCAAACAAAAACACCATGCTTCAGAAACTAAAAAAGTAGAAAAATAAGTACAACAAGCAATTCTACAACCACAAACTGTCACCTGACTTTTGTCACAAATTTTTCTCCTAGCAGATCCATATGCAAATACACTCTGATCTGTACACAATTTAGTCTGATACTCACACTCCACAGCAGCAGGTGGCACTGTTGATTCAATTGAAAGCTGCCAATTAGGCTAACTTCTCTTTTGGTTCAGTTTCTATCTTTTAGTTTATTTTAGTTTAGTTTATTTAGGTCACTTTAAACATGAAATCTCACTTACAAACATTAAAGTGAGAAATTGCAAAGCAAACAAGTGTTAAGTTATTGCCACATTAACCCCAATCAATCAACAAAATAACAACAAACTTAAAAAAACAAGACAGAAAAAGGTGTAGGCTGAAGCCTTTCCTTTTTTTGCCTTACCTTTTCAAATTCATAACTTACTCAGCCTCCTTTTAGTTTATATGAAACAATAATAAACTCACATGTATCCAAAATCTGAACACATTTGTGCTTACACCATAGTTCTGTACTTTACAATCATTTTTTTGTTTAAGCATCTTTCTGACCATGTGTTTGACATTCTTTCATTTCTCGTCCAATCCATTCCACAGACTAACGCCATGCACTGAAACACATCTTAGTTTAACATTTGTCCTGCTCTTTGTTTTTATGAACATACAACTCCCCCCCAGTTCATATTCACACACTCTAATCTGGAACAATCTCTGGATACAGTCTGGTAACATCTTATGGTATGCCTTGTACATCAGTGAAGCTATCCTCAGATCCACAAGTTCAAAAATTTTGGAGCTTGTAGCTTTATAAATAATTTGTGTATTGGTTCTAGGGATGCAACAGTTACCGGTAAAATGGTGAACCGTGGTAAAATTTCCCACGGTAATCATTACCGTGTCCTATAAAAATTACTGTTAACCCGTGTTTGATCACCACACTGTGTCAATAACTCACGGTGATGCTGCTCATTGCCTGGAAAGGTGAAACTATGTGCGTCCGCACCTCAATGAAGCAGCTGTGTGTCACAAACAGAGGCGCGCATGTGCAGCTTGCAATGTTTGGCCTCAGCAGCTGAAGCCTCGCCCAGACTCTCAGTGGTTTTGCCACTAAAAACAGCTTAAGCCTAAAATCTATTTAAAGTTTGGATTTTACAAGGATGTCGAGGGGAAACTGTTTGAAGACAGTCACCCTATCTAAAACTATGGGGAGAAACTTGTCTCAAAATAATGCACACAAACATATCCATGATTTTCACTTGTGTTTTTCAGATTCACAAATATATGTTCTATTTTTCACGTGTTTTCAAATTTTGTGAGTGCATTTATCATGATTTATCATTTGTAAATCTTCAATTATGCTTGTGAACTGTTGGGAGTGCATTTGTGGATCAACTGACCTGCATTAATATTTGAGACAAACATAACGCAGTTTCCGCACACACATATTTGGAGGGATTTGTCGCATTAATATGCACACAAATATCCATGAATTTCACATGTGTTTTGCAGATCCACAAATATATACCTAATTTTCTCATGTATAGTACGTTTCTGGTGACATTACTGTTTTTCATGGTGACAGTACTGAGTTTTCTTTCACTGCTTACCTTTGCTATGGTGAATTGCCGACGCTCCCTAAGCCGTCCATCATCACCGACAGCATTTTGATACAAATAGTAGCTGTCTGGCTCGGACGACGGCTCGTTTTGAGGAAAATTAGGTTGTAGCTCACAGTCTTCATGACAGTGATTGAAAAGAGGGTTAGATCAGTCAATAACTTTGCCCAGTCAGTAGGAGGAGGTGTCAGCGGTCTGCAGTAATGCTGCGCCTGGTGCAATTACGTTCATCTCTTAATGATCATCAAAGTTCTGTTTAGAAAAATGAATAAACATTATACACATATAAAAGACATACTCCAGAACATGGCGAGGGCCAGAAATGACTACTAGCGGACTAGGTTAGGCTGCTTTTGTTTCTAATTTGAGGTGCGTTTCTGCTCTTGAAGGTGTTTCCTTTGTCTTAAACAGCCCCGAGCCGAAGCAGACCGTTCGCCATTGACGCTCTCCACCATTGACGCCCCCTGTTAAACAAAGACAGCAACACTGCAGCCTAGTGGATGGAGAGGGCGGGGCTCTAGACACATATGAATATTCTCAACCTGTGTGTGTGTGAATCTCTGTGAAACTGTGTTACGTTTGTCTCAAAAATAGATGCACATGCCTGTTGATCCACGAACGTACTTTAAATGATTCACATGCACAGCTGAAGATTTACAAATGATAAGACACAATAAATGCTCTCGCAAACTTTAAAAATACATGTGAAAGTCATGGGTACACTTGTGAACCTGAAAAACACATGTGAAAATTATGAATATGTTTCCCGATCGGAGAAGCACATGTGAAAATCTTTGTGAATCCCCAAAACACATGAGAAAATTTGTGGATCTTCAAAACACATGTGAAATTCAGTTTCACATGTGTTTTGCAGATCAGATGATCCACAAATGCACTTCCAACAGTTCACAAGCATAATTGAAGATTTACAAATGATGTCATGATAAATGCACTCACAAAATTTGAAAACACATGTGAAAATCGAACATATATTTGTGAATCCAAAAAACACATGTGAAAATCATGGATATATTTGTGTGCATTATTTTGAGACAAATCTCTCCCCATATAAACACCAAGCTGACACAGATTAAAATTGCTGTAACTCCTTGAAAAAAATCAAGCAAATGGTGTGTGTGTGTGGGGGGGGGGGGGGGCGTTCAGTGAGCTATACCGGAGTGAATACTAGGTGGTTTATCGGTATTTTCTGTGTAAATAATGTATAATGTTGTAAATAACAACATTAGTATCAATCTGGAGTGTGTTCCTGCCATTCTTTCGCTGTTTGTTTGCCATGTTTTGCTGTATTACATTGTAATAGATCGTCTTTTTCCGTCATAGTTCGTGTTTTATGGATTTAGTCAATCGGAATTTAGAAATATTAAAGAAGGAGATGTCAAGTAGATCTGCCATGGATAGGAGACACCAGAGGAGAGTCATGAAGGGGGCTAACTGCCTCAGGGACTATTGTTTGTAAAACAAAAAGTAAATAAATAAATAAGGCCTGGCCATGGTCTAATATGACAAGTTGTAACATAGACACAAATGCTGCGGGCAAACTAAAATGTGTGAGTGTATGTAAAATAGGTTAAATTTATTTTTGGGCATCTCAAAACTTTGAACATGTTCATCTACAATTGCTTTAGCATTTATAACAAAATATCGACAAATACTTGCAAGAATTGTTTACTTTCATTTCTAATGAAAAAATCAAATTTACTTAAAGGGCATTTCCTGACACAATTGTTGATAAAAAATACAAAAGAATTGTTAAAATTATAATATTAAAGGGGTTAAATGATTTCAAGACTGTGTTTTCTGTAGATTTTTAAGTAATTAACGGTTAATTCTGATGAAATTGCAATGAGCTACTTTAAATTTTTTTCATGTTTATTATAATTTTTAATCTGTGATAGATGACAAAGGTCCGGATTCTATTTCCCCTGCATCATGACTGTCAACTTCAACTTCACTGTGTATACATATATATATATATATATATATATATATATATATATATATATATATATATATATATATATATATATATATATATATATATATATATATATATATATATATATATATATACATATATATTTATATATATATATATATATATACATATGTGTGTATATATATGTGTATATATATATATATATATATATATATATATACACATATACATATATATATATCTCCAGGGACTGCAGATGGAAATTAGCATTTGCTAAATCTGGTACAAAGCATCTTTTCTACTGAAAGATTAATGTATTTGTACATGGTCCCTGTCAAATAAATCAATAAACTAAACTAAACATATATGTATATTATTGTTTAATCAAATAATAATCAAGTCAAATCAAATTGCCATGCTTTCAAAATTAATTCATATTTCATGATAAAATAAAATCGATGATGGGTTGCTGGTTTGGCGTAGTGGTTAGCACTCCATGTACATGCTTCTGTCGGTCCAGGTTCAAATCCCACCTGTGACCAGTTTGCAGAGTGTCTTCCCCTGCTCTCTCTCCCCCTTTCACAAGCCTATCCACTGTCTCTCTCCTATCAATAAAGGCACATAATGCCCAAAAATATACATTAAAATAAATAAATAAATAAATAAATAAAATCGATGATAAGTGACAAAAATATTACACTGGATCCTTCTTGCATCTCAATGCAATTTGAACAGATTACACCTAAAGTAATGATAAAAAAAACTGTAACGTCAATGCTGTTTAAAACTTCCAGTGTAAATCTTAAATAAAAACAGAATACAATGATTCGCAGATCCTTTTCAACTTATTTCCAATGAATACACAGCAAAGACAAGATATTTAATGTTCGAACTGAGAAACTTTTTTTTTTTTTGCAAATAATCATCAACGTAGAATTTAATGGCAGCAACACATTACAAAAAAAGTTGGCACAGGGGCATTTTTACCACTGTGTTACATCCCCTTTCCTTTTAACAACACTCAGTAAATGTTTGGGAACTGAGGAGACCAATTTTTGAAGCTTTTCAGGTGGAATTCTTTCCCACTCTTGCTTGATGAACAGCTTAAGTTGTTCAACAGTCCGGGGTCTCAGTTGTTGTACTTCATAATGCGGCACACCTTTTCAGTGGGGGACAGGTCTGGACTACAGGCAGGCCAATCTAGTACCCGCACTCTTTTACTACGAAGCCACGCTGTTGTAACACGTGCAGAATGTGGCTTGGCATTGTCTTGCTGAAATAAGCAGGGGCGTCCATGAAAAAGACGTTGCTTGGATGGCAACATCAGTTGCTCCAAAACCTGTATGTACCTTTCAGTATTAATGGTGCCTTCACAGATGTGTAAGTTACCCATGCCTTGGGCACTAATACACCCCCATACCATCACAGATGCTGGCTTTTGAACTTTGCGCCTATAACAGTCCGGCTGGTTCTTTTCCTCTTTGATCCGGGGGACACAACGACCACAGTTTCCAAAAACATTTTGAAATGTGGACTCGTCAGACCACAGAACACTTTTCCACTTTGCATCAGTCCATCTTAGATGAGCTCGGGCCCAGCGAAGCTGGCGGCGTTTCAGGGTGTTGTTGATAAATGGCTTTCGATTTGCATAGTTTTACCTTGCACTTACAGATGTAGCGACGAACTGTAGTTACTGACAGTGGTTTTCTGAAGTGTTCCTGAGCCCATGTGGTGATATCCTTTACACGGTGATGCCGGTTTTTGATGCAGTACCACCTGAGGGATCGAAGGTCACGGGCATTCAATGTTGGTTTTTGGCCTTGCCGCTTATGTGTAGTAATTTCTCCAGATTCTCTGAACCTTTTGATGATACTACAGACCGTAGATGATGAAATCCCTAAATTCCTTGCAATAGTTTGTTGAGAAATGTTGTTCTTAAGCTGTTGGACAATTTGCTCACGCATCTGTTCCCAAAGTGGTGACCCTCGCTCCATCCCTGTTTGTGAATGACTAAGCATTTCAGGGAAGCTGCTTGTATACCCAATTATGACACCCACCTGTTCCCAATTAGCCTGTTCACCTGTGGGATGTTCCAAATAAGTGTTTGATGAGCATTCCTCAACTTTCTCAGTCTTTTTTGCCACTTGTGCCAGCTTTTTTGAAACATGTTGCAGGCATCAAATTCCAAATGAGCTAATATTTGCAAAAAATACCACAGTTTACCAGTTCGAACGTTAAATATCTTGTCTTTGCTGTGTATTCAATTGGATATAGGTTGAAAGGGATTTGCAAATCATTGTATTCTGTTTTTATTTACGATTTACACAACGTGCCAACTTCACTGGTTTTGGGTTTTGTAGAAACTGCTGGGTAAAATCTATAGAAAATCTCCAGGATGACAGTCAGGGACCAGGAAGAATCCTGTGTAAGATTTTTGTCACCTATCACAGGTTGGTTTTTTTGATCAGAAATTAGAAAAATATCAAAGCTCTCAATGATATTTGACCATACTGAAAGTAGAAATATGTTACAATTTTTTTAGATAAACAGCGTTAAAGGAAAAGTTCGGTTCCTGCAGCTTTTACATTGTTTATAGAATGAAGTAGAACAATATACTCACCCTGAAGGCTTTCCTGATGCAAACAGTGCTTCGGGAGATATTTAGATCCAAAATCAAGCAGCGGACATCCAAACAAACGTAGCACAATAGGGCATGCATAGCGCCGCTCCTAAAACTGCATTAATCGTCCAAAAACTCATTATTTCACCAATATTCCATCATGGTCCAGTCGCGCTACTCCTCCAAGGCAGTCTGAGTCGCTCCAGACATATCTCTGAGCCTCTGCTGACCTCTGAGCGGACGAAGAAGACCGGGTGCCTCTGCGCATGCGCAGTACTCTCTGGAGCGCTGCCTCCGTGACCTCCTTTCTATAAGTTCCTTATCTGTAAACTGTGGCTCGAAACTGTCAGGACACCCATCATATTCAAAGTTCTCCTCCACAACATCTTCATCCGACAGATATTCGTCCATTTTGCACAAAACTGGAGGAAGAAAGTCATTGTGTAGCCGGTGGTCGCCCCTGGAACAATAAGCCTGAATGCATAGCGCCGCTCCTAAAACTGCATTAATCGTCCAAAAACTCATTATTTCACCAATATTCCATCATGGTCCAGTCGCGCTACTCCTCCAAGGCAGTCTGAGTCGCTCCAGACATATCTCTGAGCCTCTGCTGACCTCTGAGTTGACGAAGAAGACCGGGTGCCTCCGCACATGCGCAGTACGGCTTATTGTTCCAGGGGCGACCACCGGCTACACAATGACTTTCTTCCTCCAGTTTTGTGCAAAATGGACGAATATCTGTCGGATGAAGATGTTGTGGAGGAGAACTTTGAATATGATGGGTGTCCTGACAGTTTCGAGCCACAGTTTACAGATAAGGAACTTATAGAAAGGAGGTCACGGAGGCAGCGCTCCAGAGAGTACTGCGCATGCGCAGAGGCACCCGGTCTTCTTCGTCCGCTCAGAGGTCAGCAGAGGCTCAGAGATATGTCTGGAGCGACTCAGACTGCCTTGGAGGAGTAGCGCGACTGAACCATGATGGAATATTGGTGAAATAATGAGTTTTTGGACGATTAATGCAGTTTTAGGAGCGGCGCTATGCATGCCCTATTGTGCTACGTTTGTTTGGATGTCCGCTGCTTGATTTTGGATCTAAATATCTCCCGAAGCACTGTTTGGATCAGGAAAGCCTTCTGGGTGAGTATATTGTTCTACTTCATTCTATAAACAATGTAAAAGCTGCAGGAACCGAACTTTTCCTTTAAATATGAAGGTCTATATTACTAATGTTGATGTGACTTTTTAATTTCACCTTAGTGTCATATTCAATAATTAGATTTCGAAATAAGGAGTGACATTCATGCTGCTGGCCGTAGTCAAAAAACATTTTTACGTGCCACTCCAGGCGCTCTGAGTATGCAAAATGCACAGAAACATACAAAGGTACATGGAATTAAAATCCAAATGAGCGATTCAACAGTTGATCCTTGTGTGACCGCAGCCAAAACAAATGAAGAGCAGCGGCATGAGAGCATTTTCAGTCGTGATGTCATCGGTGGAAAATAATTTGGAGAAAATGGGTGGCTGGGTGAACTCTGGATGACCTGTGAAATGATATGTAATAACTTAAAAACTATAGCAGCACAAACAACAATTTTTACGGCACAAACCAGCACAAACGAGGCACTAACAAAACTGAACATTTTCCCAAAATTTTTGCGTAGGGTGGGGGGGCCAGCTTCACCCAGGTCTGACAGCTTCCTCTTTGTCTTAAAGCTAGGGTTGGCGATTTTGTAAAACTAGCATGAATTTGAATGTAGCATCTCCTCAGGACTCTGTCTAGCCCCCCCCCCCCCCCCCAGCACAACATGTTTGTTTTACACTACACCAAGTTATGTCTCAGTCAGCGGTAAGAAAACACCGAAACATTATCATAGTAAAGTAAAAAAAGCAAACACAGAAAGTTAGTACTCACAGCCCGATGTTGATCGGGATATACGTTGTCCCTCTGCCACTCTTCACATAGCTGTCAAGTCTCCTGTTTTGGCCGCGAAACTACCGTACTTTATGTATTTTATCCTCTTTCCCGACATCCTCCCGTATTAGTATTCTCCCGTAAATCTCCCTTGTGATGATATAATAATAAAAACATTCCTCTGCCTCTCCAAACTGAACTCTGTCTCTAGCCTGAATGGGGCGGTAATGCTCAAAAATGATGGGTGTCAACCACCGTAAAACCTAAGAAGAAGAAAAAGCCTCGCGAGAACGTCCACCTGCAGTAGCCTGGGTGGCAGCTGTCGCAAGATTAGAGCCAACAGAACAAACTTAGAGAAACAAAGTGTTTATTTTAGATTTCTTGTACGTCTGTATTAAAATGTGAGGGATACTGGAGCTTGGTTGGGGTTGTGGGATGACTCGTAGCGGGCTTCCCTAATTTTCAAAGACATAACTTGAAATGTAAGCATTCTCCAGCGGACTCTGATCCCTCTCAGCTGGGCTACACGCACCGAGTCTGTGCACGCCGAGAAAATGTACGCACAACGGGCAAGCAGAATGGCAACGGGATTTGATTGGTTTATAAACAAGAGTCACGGAATGATTATTGGTTGGGGTTTTCCATGTTTTATTCCTGCTGTGGATAGTGGATATTGTCGCTCTTTTTTAAGAACACATTATGAAAATGGTCATAAAGACCATTTTAACCATTATTACAAAAAGTGTATCTAAATCAGATTACCAACCCCAGCTTTAACAGTTCAGTTTTGCTTTTCCTGTTTGCAAAGCGTACAATGATATTCTGCCTTGTATATTATTCCAAGTTGTCAGTCCTTTTTTCCAGGTCTTCAATCTTTTTATCCTTTTCTTTGAGGAGATTTTTTAAGCTGTTTCACCTCATTCAGCAGCTCCACCAGTTAAGTTGGCCAACACTGAGACTCAAGAGATATGTGAGCTCAATTGCAAGCAAGATGTAATTTTTGAACTCGTTTGTAAGAAGGATAACACCATGGAGAAGTTGACAGCTCGGTTTGGCTAGGCCACACAGATTTAGATATTCGAATAACACCATCGAGAGAGACCCAAAGACTGAAGGCTGACGGAAAATTACAGTCAGCCTGACCCAAAGAGTTTAATATCTGTTTTGGCTCCCCATCTGGCCTTGGCCTGGCACCTCCCCCACTTTCCTTGATTTTTTTGTAGACAGAGGCTGTGTTAAATTGGGCTGAAGCAGAGGGCTTTTTTAGATGTGCAGAAATCCAATATCTGTGTGCATCTTTGTACAGGAAAAAAGAGTAAAGTATAACACCTCTGAAGGTCTTTGGTTTGTTTGACTTTTTGCATCATGTCTTAAGCAAGGATTTGATTTGATTTTTGATGTTAATTCTTTCGTGTTTAGAGGATCAGCTGCATATCCTTCCCCTCGTCTTTGGATTCGCTCAGATCTGGGAGGGGAGGAGGGGCACAGAAGGTTATGATGATAAGCTCTGCACTGATTGGCTGCCCAAACATTGTCAGATGGGAGCTGCACAGCAGACTTTCAGAACAGTCACAGCATCCTCCTATAATAAGCAGAAGACACACATGTAGGTGGGTTTATATAGCTAGAACATAATAAACATCATAAAGTAAAAACTGTGTTTTCTAAGGGGCATTTTCTTCAAGGAGGAAAGAGCATTTCTCAGTGAACTGAGAGTTTAGTAAAGATGTCACATTTTTGTACTCCCCAAGCCCCCTCTTACAACACTGAAAGAAAATTGGTTTTGCAGGAAATGGGAACTTTAAATTTAATTTACTGAGAACATTACTTTTTAGTCATCACAAATAGATAGAGGCAATATGTGGCGCCACAGTTTTTTAGTCTCAAAAGCAAAACAGCTCTCTTGTTTGCAGCCTGTCTAATCAAAACTCTCAAAAACTATTTAACAACACAGTCACTGCTGTTGTTTCCTTCTGTATTTAGATAGTATAAACCACATTATTCTTGTTTTAAAAGCTATTTAAATCAAAGAAAAACTCCACATGAATAAAAATGTTGACCCTATGTCTGAAAAGAAACCTCCAAACTGTTTGAATGGGGCCTGCCAATGGTGCGCTTGTCCCCAATTACACTCAAGAAGATAAGCTGTGTAGATAAATGAATTATTCTTTATGTTTTTATTATTATCATTGTTATTATTGTTATTGTTATTATTTTTTTCTTGTTAAGATAATCAACTATTTCAAAACTGTATCCTCTCAAAGCCATTAAATTGCCTTTAGTTTATGTTTGGGTATGGAATAGATTGAGCCTGTGCTTAATAAAAGAGAGGTTTTTAAGGATTGAGACTTAATTGAAACCTCACAGTTTACAGATTGCTTCATATAAGAAACTTAAATTCACTGAACTTATTTTTGCAAAAAGTGAATGGTGACAACACTCAGCATGAATTTTTCTCCCAAAAGACTGAGCTGAGGAGTTAAAAAAATAAGCTTTTAATGTTATTTGAGGTGACAAACCCTTTAAGCTGTTTTCTCTGACTCTGAGTTTATCTGCCTTAGAAGATAAACAGCAAACAGTTTCTTGGAAGCTGCACCGCTCCCTGCCACCCATCAGCTTGTTTCACTTCACTTTATGACCTAGAATGTCGTGTTAACTGTTGTTCCATTAGAGTGTGTACACCCTTAGCTTCCTATCTATTATTAATTCATTTCATCTCACATGGCCTTGGTCTTTACTGCCTCATTACATAGAACAGTCACAGGTTAATAAAAGCTGAGGATGACAAAAGGCAGCAAGAAACGCCCTGACTACGGTGTACATTTTAGGACATCCTCAGACTCAGCAAAACCTCCGTCATACCAAACGGCCTCAGAAAAACCTCTGTCATACCAAACGACATCAGAAAAACCTCCATCAGATACTACGGCCTCAGGCTTCAAAATAAAAGTCATCAGACGAAACAGCGTCAAATTAAACTGCCTCAACCAAAACAACGTCAGATAAAACGGCCTCAGAATGAAAGCCATCAGACAAAATACTGGAAAAGCGGACTCAAATAAAACAGCGTCTGGTCGTAACATACAACTGAACATTATTTTTAAGAGACCGGAAGTGCGCGTGACATCAAAAGTCAGTACGATAGACATTATTATTGTATTATTATATATGTCCAAAATGGCATACTAATGTACTACATACTACATACTCATTAGGGGTGCAACAATACATGTATCTGTATTGAAACGTTCGATACAGTGGCCACGGTTCAATACACCTTTGAACCGAACAATACGCCATTATGTATTTATTTGATCAATTTCTGACGCTGAAAGTTCAGTGAATCTGCATTCGATTACTCCGGGCTGCATTGTCGAGCACAGATCCACTGAGCTGCGCAGCACCTCCCCTTTCATTCGGCTCAGAGCTGTAGAGATAGCTCTGATTCGGCTAAGCTGCTGAGACAGAAGAGGCTACGGGACGCTACGGCGCTGCTACATGGAGAATGCATTACCTTCAGTTGAAACTGAAGACCCTCCACTATCATTCAGATCTGGCGTATGGCCAGCAATGCCACTACGAGCTGCCGTTGCCACAGATCGTGCTTGCTGTCTCTCCGTTTGGGACTACTTTGGCCTCCGTGTTAAGTATGACCCCGATGGTGAGCGTGTCGTGGACAAAACACAACAGAATGTTGGAAGTGCAATACGATGCTAAGCTACGTCGGGGGAAAATAACAAACACCTCCATCATCCCGGGGTTAAAACAAGTGGAAACAGAGAAACAACAAGCAGCACACATGCTACAGACTTTACCTGGGTCATTTAGACAGCCTTCAGCACATGATTCAAAGAGGGCAAAGGAAATCGACCAGGCCATAGCTACTTTTATTGCTGTCCACATGAGACCCTTTTCTGTAGTGGATAACGACACTTGATACACTTATAGCTCGTTCTTTGTAATATTTACTCTGCTGCTAAGAATGCACCACATAAGATGGGTGACTTCTCTATTAGATACATTTAATTTTTACTTATTCTTATTTTACATGGTATATAATTACTGTTTTTTAATCTCTAACAGTGCAATACACTTCATTCCACATAAATCTTTGTAGTAGTTATAGGTCACTTTTAACTGACAGTGTTAATCGATGTTTCTTGCATAGCCCTTGTATTCATATTTATTTTTTATACTATTTATTCTGGCCCTAATAATGTTTATATTTTTATACACTTATTCATTAACAGTATGACTGTGTGTTGTTACAATCCAGGAAGCCAATGAAACGAAATTTCATTCCAAGTGCACTGCTGTGTAATTTGCGTAATGACAATAAAGGAAGTCAAAGTCTAAGTGAGGTTTTTGTTTTTTATGGATCTAAGTATGCACTGAAGAATGTGCCTGGTTTAGCTGCAAGAGGTACATTTAATTCAATTAAAAAATATATACTCTGAGTTAAAACAAATGTTGGTTATTTTAATAAACCATGAGTAAAAAAAGGCATTGAAATTTCTCATATTTTGTATCGAAAATGTATCGAACCGTGACAGAAACGTATCGAATTGAACCAAACCGTGAATTTTCTGTATCGTTGCACCCCAATATATATATATATATATATATCTATATGCATACACATATATATATATATGTATATATGTATATATAGATACAGATATAAACGCGGACTAGGTTTGCATTGCCAAGCCTGATTTCAGTTGGTTTGAACTGGATTGAACTGTGTGCGAAATTTATTTTGAAAACCCGGAACAGATTTTGTGTTTATACTACAGCCTTAAGCTTTCTCTTTAGAGAAATGGGTTAAAACTCAGTGCCTGTGATTTGTTTAAAATATATATCGCAAACCCCCCAAAAATCGCAATGTCAGTTTTTTCCAATATTGTGCAGCCCTAATATATATATATATTAATAATTAGGTTTTTTTTAGGTTTGTTACTGTGTTTTTCAGACCTGCGAGACCACCTAAAGGCAAGACAGCCGCTGAGTAGAATAGATTGCGGAGGACATGACAAGACTCTAAGCTTCTGCAGACACAAATTTCATGCTGCTGAATACAAAAACTGTTCATGGCTTATAATTTTGCCTAGATTGTTGATTGTTGTTCTACATTATATTGTTGGTTGGTGTTCAGTCAGCTTTTCACGACCTAATCATATCCTAGTGTCACAGTCTCAGTCTCAGCCTCAGTATCATCTCCAGTCTGCCTCCAGTGCTGCAGCGTAATCAGCCCAGACTCACCTCACCTGTGTTGCTGCTCAAACCTGCACCTCGTCTCCTGCAATCAAGCCAGCTACAAAAGCCCCAGCTCCACACTCAGTCGGTGTCAGACTGTCTTCGCACTCATGCTGAGAACTCCAGACTTGTTTCCCGGATTGATCACCCGTTGCCGACAAGTTTCGTCCCAGATTTTGCCTCATACGCCTGACCCTCGGCTTGACTTCAAGGTATCGACTAGCTTCTGTCCTGCATTCACCTGCCTGTCTGAATCCCCGGCTATCGATCCTGTTTCCTGTCACCTGTTGCCGAGTCCTGCCCGTCCTACGCTGTGTCCTTCACCTGGTATCTGATCCCTGCCTGTCACCTGTTGCCGAGTCCAGCCTGTTCTACGTTGTGTTCTTCGCCTGGTATCTGACCCTCTGCCTGTCTTCGACAATGTGAGTTCGCCTGGATCACATCTCCGAGTGTTCCTGAACGCCTCTGCTCGTCTGTGTGTGAGTCAAGCTTCCATCGCCTTCTCCTTTAAAGACTGTGTGAGACTCTGTCAGTACATCTCCTGTGTGGCGCAGTCGGTAAAGCGCCTGACTTCAGATCTTGCTGTCGCGGGTTTGACCCCCGCTCAAGCCACAGCCTTTTCCCTGTTTAAACTGTGTGGGTCTCAGTTTTGGACTCCTCCTGTGTGTCGCTATCTAAGAAGTGTTCGTCTTCAAAGTCTGCTGTCGCGGGTTCAACCCCCGCTCAAGCCGCAGCTACACCCCTGAAAAGACTGAGTGAACCACAGTCTGAGCATCCCCTGAGTAGCTCAGTTCTAGAGCACTCATCTGCAGATCTCGTGGTCGCGAGTTCAAACCCCGCTCTGAACTGTGTTTGAATTGCTGTCAAATAAAGACTGTTCATTGTTCACATTCAACTGCTTGCTTCTGGGTCCTCACTACAACCGTCACACCCAGAGAAAGAAGAAAACATTTTTTTGCCAATTTTAGTGAATACTTGTTCCCTTCTACTTTTTTTACTTTGTGCATATGGAAGTGAATATTTTTCCTCTCACTTAAGCTTACTTTAGCTTCTTTTTGAGTAGCTTTTTGTTTCACCGATTCCAGATGACTTTTGCTATGAGACCTATATGAAAGTTCAGATGCTGCTCGCGTTGTGAGAGGGATGCAGTTTGCACTTCAAGTTTTAAAAAAAAAAATTCAAAAGTGAGCAATAATTAAAATACTTATCAAAAAAGGTAAAATCTTTTCAACTTTTCCTTGTACATTTTCTTGTCTGTCAAAATGATACATGATATTATTTTAAACTCATTTTACTCTCTGTCATAAGTGGGCCGAAGACTTAAAATGAATCACTGATTAATAATCAATCAACCAATCATCAAACTTTACTTATAAAGCACTTTTCATACATAAAATGTAGCAAACTGTGCTGAACATTCAAGTACATAAGCAGATAAGACTCTAGGGGAAAAACACAACAATAAAATTAAGTTAAATAGAAATAAAAATAAAAAAAATTTAATAATAATGATAATCAGAAAATATATGAAGACAGGCACTCCTGTGCACACATGTGCATCCAAGCACAAACATTCTACCAGGCACAAACACACACAGGGACACCAGTCAGGAGTCAGGACTATTCAATCACAGGACAGAGGAAAATAGTGAGATGGATTGCCTACTTTTTAAATTGTGTTTGCTGGATAAATGTTTTTTTCTGATAACTACTGGAATGGCATTGAATTTAATGGGATTAAGAGAAGGTATTTTAAGGAGACAGAACTCTCTAGTGGTTGCATAGCGCAACTGCGCTAGATAAAGATCATAAATCTCCGACGTGTAACAGTGTACATGTCAGTTAGAAGCTCCGTGCATACGTTTAGAATAATTTGTAAATGTTCACACCCTTATTTTAACCCCTGTTTTTCTTTAGGTTTCATTTCAGCATTGTAGCTATGAATGTTTTTATTTTAGTATGTATTTTTTTAACGTACAGAGTAGTGCAGAGTTAAAATGCCTGCTTGAAGTGAAGCTGCTTAGTTGGACTAACTGCAGTGGAGAAATGTAACGTAACAAAGTACATTTACCTGACAAAAGTTCTAAAGTACTTCTGTTGGGAACTTACTTTTTACTGTAGTATTTTTTGTCATGCCTCTTTCTACATTTATTGTACCATATTTTAAAGAGAAATATGGTATTCATACTTAATTATATTTATATGACAGCTTTAGTTGTAGTTTTGGTACACAAAACATATAAAAAGCTTATGAAATATGATTTTTTTTACAAATAGAGGACACACTCATCCTGATAAACAAATGGATGGGTACTAGATAACAAAATATCAGGCGAAGTTGAAATAGAGATTAGGGCTGGAATGATGCATCAATTTAGTTGTTGATAAAATAGTTCTTACATCGTCCACCTGTCTCCTCTTACTTCCCTTCCTTTGCCCTCACACCCATCACAGCATCGTGTGGATTTGCTGTTCATCATGAGACTGGGATCCACATTCAAGATTTCCTGCTGCTTAACAGAAGGTTTTTTCTTGCCGCCATGATGGAGTGATCCATGATTGGCTATATGGATTCATGTTGGGTGTTGGATGTATATATTTGTATATATATGTATATGTGTATTCTATAAGTATATATGTATCTATGCATATATGTGTATCCATAAAATGAAGAGCTTTATGCTCTATTGTAAAGTGTCTTGAGATAACACCTGTTATGAATTGGCGCTATACAAATAAAGATTGATTGATTGATTGATTGATTGATTGATAAAATCTAAGACTAAGGAGAAGTGAGGGCACAATAATCCAACAATCAGCTATTGGAGGAAATGGGAAGCAAATTAATCTGTAATGAAAATAATTATTTGCTAATAGTCTAAAAGCTACAGCTTAACCAACTACAACAGTAAAATTCTGGGTTGACATTAATGCACAATCATCTCATATTGCATAGAATAGGACAACAGTCACAGGTGATATTTTACCCTGACAAGTACTTTTACTTTGAACATTTTTAAGTTCATTTTCCTGTATATATTTACATTATTTTTTTTAAGTGTTATGGCAGTAATTTTTCTTGAGAATCTCAATACTTTCTCCCCCAGTGTCTAACTGAGAGCTAAAATTAGGAGGGGATGCTGGTACTGTATGGGAGATTTTACTTGTAAAGCATGGGCAGTAATTCTTTGTCTTTCTTTGTTTTTGTTTTTCTTCTTCTTTCCAAGGATGATATCACAGGCTACAGCAGTGAAGACAACAATGGTCATGAAAACACTGGTCCAGCAAGACAGCTGCGCTCATCACTAAGATAAGACAAGTCCTCACCTGCCAAAGCAGTATGTCCCTCAACCACAGCAGCACCCCAGTGAGCAGTTCTTCTCGTCAGTTGCCAGTAAGCTCACTGGAAAGCTGCCCTTTCACCAGTCAGCTTTCTACTTCATCAACTTCAGATGATCCAACTCTGGTCCTGACTTGCCAAAATAGCTCAAGCTCACACTACAAACGCGGCACTCCAGCTAGTCCTTGTTCTTCATTACCCTCTACCTCAACACATGATCAGCTGTCAAACTGTGAAAACTATTTTTCAGTAATGGCTGCACTTTCAGACATGTCTTCTGATGATGAAGAATTGAACCAGGCTATCCTCGCAAGCCTGCAGAGTGAAAGTTTAGTTCAAAAGTAGTTTTGTTGTGTAATTGCTGAATTCTTAATTTAGATTTAGAGTTGTAACCTGATCATTTTCATAGGTGGACTAGCCTCAGATATAGTGAGGGGTGTCATGCCTGCTCACATGTGCATACAGATTTCTCAATTTTTTTGTTTCACATATGTTGTACATAGGGATGTAACAGTTACCAGTAAATGGTAAACCGCGGTAAGATTTCACACGATAATCATTACCATGTCCTATTAAAATTACTGTATTTTCTGCACTATAAGGCACATCAGATTATAAGGCACACCTTCAATGAATGGCCTATTTTAAAACTGTTTTCAAATATAGGGCGCACCACATTATAAGGCACATAGAATAGAAGCTAATGTAGTGGCTGGGGTTGCGTACTGCATCCACTAGATGGAGCTGCACTAAAGGGAATGTCAACAAAACAGTCAGATAAGTCAGTCAAACTTTATTAATAGAACACAAACCAGCGTTCTGACGACTCTGTTCACTCCCAAAACAAGTTAGTGTATTCACAATACGGTACCGTATGTACCGTAGCTCTTATTTGCGCCGCCCTCGTTGAAAACAATGTATTTCAAACTCCATTTGTCACAGTTCAAAGCTACATGAACAGCGCTCGAGCCGCGCCTCCTTGTTCTTTTGCGGCAGGATCCATAAACACGCCTCTGGCACACATGAACAGCTGACTACGGTAGCCATAATTAACCAATATTGATTCATATATAAGGCGCATCGGATTATAAGGCGCAGTGTCGGTTTTGAGAAAATAAAAAGACTTTTAGGTGCGCCTTATAGTGCGGAAGATACGGTACCGTTATACCATGTTTGAAAGCCACACAGTATAAATAACTCACGGTGATGATGTTCTTTGCCTGGAAAGGCGAAACTAATGGCCCTTTTCCACTAGCACGCCTTGTGTGTCTACCCCTCGATGAAGCAGCCGTGTGTCGCAAAACAGAGACGCACATGTACAGCTTGCAGTGTTTGGCCTCAGCAGCTGGAGCCTCGCTCAAACTCTCACTGGTTTACCTACTCGTAACGGCTGGAGTCTAAAGTCCTGTTTAAGTTTGGATTTTACAAGGATGCTGAGGGGAAACTGAGTGATATCAGTCACCCAGTCACCCTAAAACACGAAGCTGCGGTGAAAGACAAAAATGCTCATGATTCAAACTGCTGTAAACAAGCAGAGGGGGATTCAGTGAGCTATACCGTAGTGAATTATAGGAGGTTTATCAGAATTTTCTGTCTAAGTAATGCATAAAGTTTGTAAAGAACAGCATTAGTATCTATCTGGAGTGTGTTCCTGTTTTGCTGTGTTTCGGCGTATTTTGTCGTAATAGGTCGTCTTTTTCAGTCACAGTTCGTGTTTTATGGATTTAATCAATCGCAATTTGGAACTGGAACTATCGTTAGTAAAACAAAAAATTAAAAAAAGGCCTGGACATGGTCTGATATAACAAGCTGTAACATGGACAATACTGCTATAGGCAAACTAACATGTGTGAGTGTATGTCAAATAGGTTAAATTTATTTTTGGCCGTCTCAAAACTTTGAACATGTTCATTTACAATTGTTTTTGAAGAGAAACTTGTTTAAAGTCCAAATTCGTTTTTTTTTCTATTGTCGTAATTACATACAGTTTAAGCATATATAACAAAATCATGACAAATAATTGCCAGAATTGTTTACTTTTATTTCTAATGAAAAGTGTTTAAAGAGGACATATCATGCTTGTTTCTCCTTTTCACTATGCCAGACTAGGATACCTGGAAAGCATTTCTGCCCTCAGTACAAGTCATTTAGTTCCTTCATTGCCCCACAATAGCGTTCTCAATATCCTCATTTTAGGCCATTATCAAGCGCTTGTTGAAACGCTTGGTCTCAAGGATGACCTAAAGTTACCTCGCAATGTCACAGCCCATTGTGCTCTGATTGGTCCGTTACATCGGGGGTAGAGCCAGCTTGTCCTTCTTCTTCTACTGTATTTTCCAGCAGGCTCAAAGCAGCGACCGCGTACTGAGTCTCCCTACAGGCCAGAGCTGGTAATGAGGGAGAGTGAGCGAGGGAGTTTTAAACCCCTGCTGCTGGATGTGTTCCTTGGTAGAGCTGCAACTATCGAGTATTTTTGGAATCAAGTACTCTGTCAATTGTTTCTCCGAGTACTCGAGTACTCTAACAAAATATACTTTTTTGTTTTTAAACAAATCAATTGCATTCAATGCAACACGTTAGGGCTTTCAAAATGAGCAACCAAATGCCGTTTATTCCTCAGAAAACGGTTTTTATTTTAACAACTTTCAAAGTTTAAACCAGTACTGGCTTAAAACAAAGCCAATACAATACTGATTTACAAAGCAGTAATATAATTCTGCAATTATATTTGTGAAGTGTGTTCTGGAGGGCATTGTGTAGTTTGGATTGAAATCCTTGATCATGTTCTGAAATCCTGTGTCCTCCACCATGGAAAGAGGACGCATGTCTGTGATGAGCATATTTGAAATGCTGTAATAGTAATAGTTGCAGCCCTACCGACGTGCTATCACGCTAAGCTACGTTCTAGGCTAACTCTGTTTGACATCAGACACACTGCACTGTGTTTTCTTTTCGTTCCCTCTTGTAGTGACCACACACTTGGGACACTCTCTGCTGTTTCTTCTGCGGACTCTCTCCTTTCTGTCCCTCTCTTTTCTCTTCCTTCATGATTTTACAAGCAGCGCAGCAGCGGAGGTAGCAGGCGCCAAGCAGCCACAAAAATGACCGTCCGTGTCAAACACCGTGCACTGTATAGTAGTCCAGATATATATTTATATGTCTAATTATATATTAAACGAGGCTTCGAGGCACAAAATTTAATTCGAGGATATTTTGTAATCGAGTACTCGCGAATATTCGAGGAATCGTTTCAGCTCTATTCCTCGGTGAGGGTTTGTGGCTAACGGACATCACAGAGGAGGAAGTGTTTTATCAGATTACTCCAATAAAAAGAAAGGTACCTCGTGATGTCATGACGTTTGAAATCTCGCGGACATCTCACAATGACCTATTTTCAGAGGCATCAAATCTCGTTCTAGGATATCAGAAAAAATACAATATCTAATTTTTTGAAAATTAAGGGGGTGTAAGGTCTTGTTTTCAAATTTATTATATTATATGTAAGTATTAAATCATGCATCGGCATGATATGTCCTCTTTAAACAAATTTACTCATAGGACATTTCCTGACACAATTACTGACAAAAAAGACAAAAGAACTGTTAAAATTATAATATTTAAGGGGTTAAATGATTTCAAGACTGTATTAAAGTCCTTTTTGAACATTTTAGCACACTGCAAAAATACTGCGATAATAATGATAACCGTGATAATTTTGGTTACAATAACCGTGATATGAAATTTTCAAACCGTCACATCCCTAGTTGTACATGACAGTTATGTACTGAAGTTCAGAACTGTCAATCACAAAAAAAACACAAGAAATGCTCCATTCAAGACTGCTGTGTGTACATTTTTACTTAGATTTATCTTGTTTGTTTCAGAAGGACTACAGTATCTTCGGTGCCAGTGAGAGATATTTTGCAAGCTCTTTCAAAAAAATAAACCACCAGAAGAAATGCAAGTTCAACATCAACCGATCCACAGTCCTGGATGGAGCCATCAGAGGTTTTAAACTAGGGACATACAGTATGATCCATGCCACACTATTTCAGTCAGGTTTTCTGATGATATGGGAGTACCTGAAGAAGCTGTGGACTTGTGTGGACCAAGAAGAGAATTTCTAAGACTTCTAATGGAAGCTTTACCCCAGTCTTCAATGTTTGAGAAAGAAGAAGGCAAAATGAACATGGCCCTTGACAGTACTGGTATATAATGATAATCATTTATTACATTTGTATCATTACATGTCATATAAATGGTGCAGTCTTTGGCTATATGCACTGTCGGTGTCTACTAACTTTATTTTCTGTAGCCATGAGAGAGGACAGGTACTTCATTGCAGGCAGAGCCATAGCTGTAAGCCTGGTACACGGCAGTCCTCCAGCAGGCTTATCTCCAACTGTCTTCTCTTGCCTTGTTGATAGTCCAGAGTTGGCTAAACCAGTTTTGATGCAGATGTTGCCTACGTGAAAAAATTGAAAGGGTAATCATCTCAGTTGTAGAATATGTTGTGGTGTAGGTGCATCTGTTTATAAACTAGTGATTAGCAAAGGGGGGGATTCTTACAGCATTCATTTTATTGTTTACTCTATTATCAAGTCACAGAGTGTAAATCATTTGAGGATCTGCTAGCTACAACAGAACCACTTGAGGAGTACTTGGCCAATGCTGGCTGCCTGAGGCCACTGCGAAGGCTGGAAGACAAGAATCTCTTTGTAGACGACATCCTGATGTTTCAAGTGATACATAGAGTCCCTAGTCCTTTTGAGAGGTTCATTTTAATGCTCTGTCTATCTCTCTGTCTATATATTACCAGATTTATGATTGCAAACTTTTTTTGTTGTAATTTAATTCACCAATCAAAATGCTTGTGAATTTCACTCAGGTTTTGAGATGGACTAAGAACACTTGGTGTGCTGGACAAAATCCAAGCTCATCCAGAGAGTTTTTACCCTCTGTTATGCTGGTCTCCAACCCTCACAGCTGATGTGGTCAACAGTCTCTTCACCATCCGCCTATCTCCAGTTGGCAGCAATAGGAGGCATGCTGAAGAGGTTGTGGTTCCTTTCTGGAGAGACTACCTAACAGATGCATAAGGTTATTGTAGCTTTAAATATTTTTTGTTTAAATTTAAATATCGTCTTACTTGAATCTAATTTTTAATATCTTGCTTTTTCTCTCGATCAAGAAGGAGCACAGAAGCAGAGGACAATTCTCGCCTTTCCCACTGGAGCTGATAATGTTCCTCGAATTGGCTTCCCTCCACAACCTCTCTTTGAATTTCTTCACCAAGAGTATGATGCAGGAACCAGCGCCAAAACTGCCCATTGTAAACACCTGCATCAATTGCTTGAAGTTACCACTACACACCTTTTACAAGGACTTTCAGGAAACATGGACTTTGCAAAGTCATGTATGCGGAAAATATGCAGAAACCTATTGTGGATTGAGTTTTAAAGGATAAGTTTGGTTTCTACAGCTTTCACATTGTTTATAGAATGAAGTAGAACAATATACTCACCCAGAAGGCTTTCCTGATCCAAACAGTGCTTCGAGAGATATTTAGATCCAAAATCGAGCGGTGGACATCCGTATAATGGTAGCACATGGGGCATGTATAGCGCCGCTCCTAAAACTGCATTAATCGTCCAAAAACTCATTAGTTTCACCAATATTTCATCATGATCCGCTCGGGCCACTCCTCCATTACAGTCTGTGTCGCTCCAGACATGTTTTGTGGCTGCTGACCTCTGAACTGGAGAAGAAGAATGTTTGCCTCTGCGCATGCGCAGCATGGCTCATTGTTTCAGGGGAACGGCGCCGGCTACACAACAACTTTTTTCTTCCAGTTTTGTGCAATTATGTGAATTTGTGTGCCCAATGTGTGTTACATCAATCTTAGAATTGAAGCTGCCAGACACCTGAATTTCTCTTCAGGAATTAATACAGTACATTCCATTCTATTCTATTGAATAAAATATAGCACCATTAATATCTCGGATGCAAGATAAGACAATTTTATTATTTATTTTTTTCACTCAAAATGTCTTATTTTTGTTTGTAATGGTCCAGTTCTTGTCTTCGATCCTCCTTTTTTTTTGCATGTGCTGATATTTCAGTCTTAGTCTTAGTTCATCATTAATCTTCTGAGGAACAACTCCTCCATCCTCATCACTGTCAGAGAAAATGTCTTCTAGTGTCTCCTCCCTCTTTCTCTTTTAGTTTCTTGCAAACAGTGGTGACTTTTTTTTCATTGCTTTCTTTTTGGCCAAGATTTGCATGAGCCCTTGTAGTGTCTCAAATATATTCCGTCAAGATATTGTATGAGCTGATAGAAGAAATAATCCAGTAAGTAAATCCCAGATGTCCAAAATGTATAATCCAATTTGTTGTTATATTCCAGGAAAAAGGGAAAAAAGGTAGATTCCACTTTTTGCTCCGTAATTCCAGTAAAGGAAAAATAGAAATAATCCAAATCATGATCCGTATCCCCAAAATAAGGAAAAAGTTATATTCCAATTTTTAGTTCCAGGTCCCCAAGAAATCACAAAATGCAGAAGAAGTCCAAGTATCACTAGTTTATTAAAGCTCAAAAGAATCTTTAACAAACTTGTGGGAGTAGATGAGCGTGGTACCAAACACCCCAAAAACACACCGAGGAGCTGCGATACATAGCTTTTCATCTTTTGATGGAGCTCCTCTTCTCCAACTAGATGTACATTCCTTTTTTACTGTTACTCCAAACCCACTCATTAATATTTACCTTTTATTATTTGGACATAATGATGTGAATCTCCCTCCCCTAAGACATCATGCAAATCCAATGATGGCCTAAGTCCTTTCCTTTTATGGCTTCAGGTTGGCATTTTTCCCCTTCCCTGTCTCAAAATGGCATCTGCTGATTCTGTCTCTTTCTCCAAAATGGCTTCCCTGTGAGCTTTTCCAAATATGGGCTTTCCTCCTTAAGGCCTCTTTCTCAGACATGATAGATTCACCTGATCTTGGAATAGACGTCATTAGATCTGTATTTTGGCCTCATGGGAGGGAGAAGCCACATTTAAGAGCCTTTATACATTTAAACCAGGTATCTTCAATAACTTTGAAACAATCACCCAACAAAATATTGTGTGAAAAGTCTATCTTCTACTTTGTGAGATTATAAAATCATAACACACTTGTGAACTTATTGTATGATACCTCTAACTTGACAAGTATGTATTATGACACTTCTACCTAGATAAGGCATATATTGTCACAGTTTAACAAATACAATCTGCGAGTGAAGATTATAGGAGGCACACATGTAGTGGAATTTTTAAGGCACCAAAATAGGTCACCCTGTAACCATTTATATATCATCTAAACTAAGCCTCTTAATCCAGCTTGCATTTGTAAAATTAAAAGTAAGAATAAGTAGACGGGAATCTTGAAGAAATATAACAATAAGCAAATGACAGTATATATAAAGTATCATAATGTATCATAAAAAGGTGAATCATTAATTACAACATTCATCATTAAGTCAAATACATAAGTAATATTGGATATAACATTGCTTATAACCAGAAAAGCACCGGCCCAACCTACTAAATAACCAAATTATATGTTTAGGACCATCAACCATCATTTTATGATACCACAACCTTTTCTTTTCTCACCTCCTTCTGCAACCTTCATGGCTTTCTAAAATGAAAAAAAACGTTATCTTATTACAAATGATACATAACATGAAAAAATAATAAAAAGCATTAAGTAACCAAATAGCACAGATGTTTCAGAGTTAACAAAAGGCAATCTGAGAATATGATTCCTTCTTTTGTGTAAAACTGAACTCATCTTAGACCACTGAATATTAGCATTTTTTAAACTACTGATATATACATATATATATATGTATATATATATATATATAATGTATATATGTATATATATGTATATATATGTATATATATACATACATACATACATATATATATATATGTATATATATATGTGTGTATGTATAAATATATGTATAAATATATATGTGTGTATGTATATATATATATATATATATATAGATATATATATATATATATATAAATATATATATGTGTGTACACCCAGAAGCAAAATAATAAACAAGTATGAATGCCATAAAATCAAATATTACTGAAGTAGCAGTGATCTCAGAAAGCTGAGATGTCAGGATATTATGAGAGCGCCACATAAATATATATCCCCACCCATTTTAAAGAAATGTATATACTAATTCCTGCAAATTTGACAAAAAAACAAACAAACCAACACCATCAAAGTGCTGTTCTCAGTGATGAATTTCTTAGCTCCAGCTCCAGGATTTTTCAAGTCTCTCCAACTTGAATGCCAAACCAAAATAACATGGCCACTAATAACTGACAAAAAGCTACAAACTTAGCATCAAAGATATTTTTGTGACCCTAAATTAACAGGCCACTGTGGGCTGTAGCCAATGCCACAACTGATAGTCAGCATTAACAAAAAGCATTTAAGGGTTGTTAAATTAAATCAGCCTACTCTCTCTCTGTCTGTG
This sequence comes from Scarus forsteni, assembly GCA_036419115.1. Taxonomy (NCBI): domain Eukaryota; kingdom Metazoa; phylum Chordata; class Actinopteri; order Labriformes; family Labridae; genus Scarus; species Scarus forsteni. The sequence continues at coordinate 1,002,248 of JAZDUH010000431.1, forward strand.
TGTGTGTGTGTGTGTGTGACTGTGTGAATACAAACAGGGCAAACTAGCCAGACACTTAAGGCTAACATACTTTTCAAGCAGGAAAATAACTGAAACGAGTCTCTACCAATAGGAATACGTTACCTTTTATACACAACATCGACTACTCAGTGTGACATCATGAAATGCAGAGAGGCAATCGAGTTATACTGCTTATGAGCCTTATCATCACATCTTCAACATTGTATTGAAGGCTATACCATATCTATGGAATTAATTTAGGAAATCTGCCGTGAGCAGCATTATAACCGAGGGTAAAGACACAGTTTGAGCATGCGCAGAGCAAATTTGAGCGCAAGAGCAGAGTTTTGAGAGACAATATCACAAAATCTGAGCATGAAATCAATAAAATACTGCTCTCAAATCTATTAAAAATGCTCTTGAATTTAGACAGGAAATTAATTCCATACATATTCGTATATTGTGGGCATTATCATGTGTGCGTCTCTCAGAGATAGGAACTAAACAAGATGGTTCACTCGTCAGCTAATCCTATCATCAGCTCCATAACATAAATTCAAAAATATAATTCAGAAAATTAATCATTGGAATTTTTTCAGTAAAAAGTTTAATGGATGCTGTCTGATGAAGAATGTGATTTAAGTACGTAGGAAGAAATAAATTCCAAGATGTTTATCCATTTTTTTAAAATAAAAAAAAGTCTCATTCAATAACCTACTGAAGTAAACACAAATCTTTTTTTCTGGAGATGAAAATTTAACGAGTGAGATATCTCACTTAATTCCTGTGTATGTTGAGAGATGCACCTGTGCAGTAAAATCGCGCAGAAACAAAGCCCCCACGACAAGTCAGGCACACTACACAGCGGCTGAACAAGGCACGTTAGTTATGTTATATCAGTTTACTTTTAATAGAGTAAAAGTCTTAAATATACCGCCTTCTTTTTAAATTTTCCTTTTCTCTGGATGTCCCCTCATTTTTCTCCACTAAATCATCTTCTCCCAGATGGATCTTCAGCACTCTTATACTTTTGATGGATTATCAGTTGACTCCTCAATCTCCTCTCGGGTTTCTGTTAAAAGGTATGTGCAAATCGGCGCAAATCTAAGTTCGCTAATGTGTCTGTGATAACTTTGTAGCTATCTAGCATTATATCATCTGAAGTCCGACAGGTAATGTTAACCGAAAGCTAGCTTACAATAACAGTCGGTAAACTACCGTCAGGTGGCAAATCACAGACTTACCTTTCACTAGGAGAACCTGACCGTTGAAATAGTCATCTTCTCAAAGGATGGGGTACAGGATGACTTTTTGGTATGTTTTCAGATCAAAATTTTTTAGAAATGTAATTGGGACAATAGCTTTGTACCCGTCCGTGTATCCTACATAGGCAAACATCTTGTTAACGTTTGCTTGGTTTTCGAGCCGTTAAGCAATGTCCTCGCGCAGTCTGGAATTTTCTGCGTAGAGCAGAAATTGTACCGCTGAGTAGGCTACCGCTTGCTGTGGGCTAAACACGTCAGCGTACCTCAACGTGGGCGGGGTTAAACGCGTTGGCCTGCCCCCAAACCATACATAAGCCGTGTAAGCGGTTACTCAGAGGAGGAGGAAGATAACGATGGTGAAGGTAAGATGTAGACACACAGTAGATTAACATTACTTTAAGTTTGGCCTCTTGGAGGATAAGGATGGTTATAGATCTAAAGTTATATATATATATATATATATATATATATATGTATATAATATATATATATATATATATATGTATATAAAATATTTATTCATATATTTATGTATATATCTATATATCTATATATATATATATATATATATCTATATATCTATATATATATATATATATATATATATATATATATATATATATATATATAGCCTATACAGACGTGGACAAAATTGTTGGTACCCTTCCATTAAAGAGGGAAAAACCCACATGGTCACTGAAATAAGCTGAAACTGACAAAAGTAATAATAAATAGAAATTTACTGAAAATCAACTAATGAAAATCAGACTTTGCACTTGAATTGAAAAACTAATGAAACTGGCCTGAACAAAAATGATGTTACCCTTAACTTAATTTTTTGTTGCACAACCTTTTGAGTCAATCACTGCAGTCAGGTGATTTCTGTCACTCTCTATTACCCCTTTTCCACCAAGCTGGTTCCAGGGCTGGTGCTGGTGCTGGTTCTAGAGCCGGTTCACAATTGGTTCAAGTGCGAACCGGTTAAGAACCGTTTGCTTTTCCACAAACGGGTGCCGGCCAGAGAGCTACGTCAGCACGTCAATGTACACGTCTGTATACGTCACGCCAGTTTCCCATAACAAGTAGCGAACAACAATAAATAAAACAGTAAACTTACCAGGCTCTGTGGAGGTTTGCTCCATGGTTGTGTCCTCCTGCATAGACTCCAGCATGGCTGTGGCCGCATTCAATGCCCCGGTAGCACTGCACGCCGGTCGGTCCCCGACCGGTGCCACTATGGCCCAGCTCGGTCTTCTGGTCCCTATATCTTTCTTTATATATTCTTTATAAATATACATTCTTTTCAATCTGTTTTTCGCTTACTCCAACCTTGTCTTTTTAAAAATGGCTCTCTTCCGTGTTTTAACTCTGCTAATCCCGCCCCCACCCCCTGATGTAAGCGCGTAGCCCCCGATGTAACCTGGTTCTTTCTGCTGGCCCAGCAAAGAGTTGGTGCTTGGCAAGCACCGGTTTTGAGAGCCAGCAACCGGTGCTTGGTCTGTGGAAAACCAAAGAACTGGTGCTAAGTCTGGCTCTAGCTCCGAACCAACCCTGGAACCAGCTTGGTGGAAAAGGGGTAAGGGAGACTCCTACACCTGTCCACTGGTATTTTGGCCCACTCCTCATGAGCAAACTGCTCCAGCTGTCTCAGGTTTGAAGGCCGTCTTCTCCAGACTGCATGTTTCAGCTCCTTCCACAAATGTTCAACAGGATTTAGATCAGGGATTATAGAAGGCCACTTCAGAATAGTCCATTGTTTTGTTCTGAGCCATTCTTGGGTGTTTTCAGCTGTGTGTTTTGGCTCATTATCCTGTGAGAGGACCCATGACCTGTGACTGAGACCAAGCTTTCTGACACTGGGCAGCACATTTCACTCCAGAATGTCTTGATAGTCTTGAGATTTCATTGTACCTGCACAGATTCAAGACACCCTGTGTCAGATGCAGCAAAGCAGCCCCAGAACATAACTTAGCCTCCTCCATGTTTCACAGTAGGTACAGTGTTCTTTTCTTTGTATGCTTCATTTTTGTGTCTGTGAACAAAGAGCTGATGTGACTTACCAAAAAGCTCCAGTTTTGTCTCATCTGTCCAAAGGACATTCTCCCAGAAGCTCTGTGGCTTGTCAATATGCATTTTGGCAAATTCCAGTCTAACTTTTTTATGATTTGCTTTCAACAGTGATGTCCTCCACTCAGTCCACTTTGGCTCAAACAGTGACAGATGGTGTGATCTGACTCTGATGTACCTTGACCTTGGTATTCTCCTCTAATCTTTTTGAAGTTGTTCTGGGCTCTTTGGTTTCCATTCGTATTCTCCATCTCTTCGGTTTATCATCAATTTTCCTCCTGCAGCCACGTCCAGGGAGGTTGGCTACAGTCCTGTGGACCTTAAACTTCTGAATAATCTGTGCAGCTGTAGTCACAGGAACATCAAGCTGCTTGGAGATGGTCTTATAGCCTTTACCTTTAACATGCTTGTCTATAATTTTCTTTCTAATCTCCTGAGACAGCTCTCTCCTTAGCTTTCTGTGGTCCATGTTCAGTGTGGTACACACCATGATACCAAGCAGCATCGTGATCACTTTTCAGCCTTTAAATAGGCAGATTGACTGATTACAAGCTTGAAGACACCTGTGATGATAATTACAGGGCACACCTTAGTTTAACATATCCCTATGGTCAAACCATTTTCAATCCTTTGCAGGGGTAACATAATTTTTGTCCAAGCCAGTTTCATTATTTTGTTTTTTAAAATATTTCTGCTGAACCAAAATTTAAAATCAATGTCTGATTTTCATGAGCTGATTTTCAGTACATTTTAATTTATTATTACTTTTGTTACTTTCAGGTTATTTCAGTGACCATGTGGGTTTTTCTTTCATTAAATGAAGGGTACTGACAATTTTGTCCGTGTGTATGAATCAATGAGTTCTCGTCCTGTAGCTTAGCTCTTTGTCAGCGACACTTTTACATTGTGCTTTAATCAGTCGATCCATTATCTATATCCCTTAAAGTTTTGGATTCTTTTGATGATAGTAAATTTGTTAAGATAAAATTCCGAGCTTGTCATGAAATTGGTTATCCAAAGTATTTGTTGTCTGTGTTTCCTGAAGGTTATAAGGTGTTCTAATGAAGCTCTTATGCTCCGATGTGAAGAGAAACCTGGTGACATATTTTTCGGAAAGAATTTTCCTGCCTCTTTAGCTTTTTTTTTGGCATTGTTCCATCTGATTACATCATTATTTCCTGTGTCTAGTGTAAATATTTTGTCTATGCACGGGAAAGAAAGGATAAAGGACAACAACGGCCATACTCAGAGATATGGACAAACAAACAGACAGAATATTTGATAGACATACACCCATAGCAAGACACAAAAAAACCCATTAAGATTGGATTTTCTTTGGGCAAGGCTTTGGCCAACATACAGGAGAATAGTAAGGGTGAGTCTTATTGTGGCCAAACTGAGAGGAACACTAATCAAAACGTATCTATTCAGGTTTCTAGAGCGCTTGGCATCATCTAATCTGGACAGTGATAGTTCAGTTTTAAACCACTTGGCCCTTTTTTTTTGTTATGATCTATGGTTCTGTGTTAATTGATTAATAGTAATATAAAAAATATGTTCTATTTTTACTCTTTGAACTGATGGAAGCAGAACCATAGATACTGTTTGAGTTGGTCAGTTCTGTATGAACCCATAAAAAAAAAATACTCAAGTTCCCACTTTTCCTCTGTTAGCTTCAGTTGTGTCACCTTGGATGTCAGGTGACAGGTGTCTTTAGAGATAATTTTTCTTACAGAGCTTGAAATATGTTGATCAGAGATATGTTTCTTGTAATGGTGTTATTGGTGTGATCACTAATCTGATGAAAGACACCGCAATTTGGGTGCCACAGATGTTAAATTAGAAACCTAAATGTATTTTACACAGATCTCAAAAATCCTCATGTTCACACAGCGCTGTTTTACTGTTTAGATGCTAAAACGAAAGTACAAAGAATACCTGGAGCCTTGCTGAAATACCAAGAACTACACTCAGAAGAATTTGTCAACAGAGGACTGTAATCACAGTATGTAACCCCTATATATGCATGTTTTTCCTGTTCCTGCAACTAATGTCTTTTTTGTGTTTTTATTATTTATGAGTTAATGTATTGGTAAGATACATGTACTTCATCTCTTCAAAAGGATGAGGATGCCTCAGACGATTCAGCACAGTCAAGAGAAGAAAGTGACCATGAGATAGAGTACCCTACAGCTAATGTAAGTAAAAGTTTACTTACATGCCACAAGTTTAATACAGTTTTTCAATTCAGTCACTTTAGGCAGTTTTTGACCCAGGTAATTTTAGTAATCCATTGAGCATTACCCTGACAAATCACTGCTAAAACTTAAGGCCTTGCAATTTAAATAGCTACTTAGTCCCATATATATATGTATATATATATATATATATATATATATATATACATATATACTGTATATATATATATATGTATATATATATATATATATATATATATATATACATATATACTGTATATATATGTGTATTGTGCCACATATCACAGCATCTCGACTCTGCTAGTACAAAAACCTAGCTTATTTCTAATCAGAGCCTTGTTTCTCCATTTGTGTAGTGACATCTGCAACTGCTCACCTGAAAAGAGAAAAAAAGCCATCTCAGCACAGGAACAATTCATTCATTGCAGTGGGTTGTCTCATTGATGTGTTTTTTTTAATAGTTTTTGGAGAACAACCGCACAGAGGGTAAACATATCTGGCTTTAAATACATGTTCAATACTTCAGTACCTTGGATCAGTTCATTGATGGTTTTGCTCTGCATATAAAATTTGTTGAAAAAAGAAAAATAGGCTACAGATAATTACCAGCTTTATCCCCACCATCAGAAACGGTTGCAAAGTGAATAGACAGTAAACATGGTGTAAAGGAAAATACACAAATTTATGTCTTTGTATGAAGATGTTCTGAAAGTTGTCAAAATAGAGTTTTATATGTCACTGTTGTTCCTAGAATGTGACTCCAGACGACAAAGTCGACCCATCACAAGAGAGCATGTGGTCAGAAAAAGAATCAGAGTCACCAGAAGACAGCAACTTGGACTGTTCAAATGAACCACTTGAAAATGAAGTAAGCGTGGGTATTGACATGCCTCTTATGGCCACAGATACAATGAAGAGCTTTATGCTCTATTGTAAAGTGTCTTGAGATAACACTTGTTATGAATTGGCGCTATACAAATAAAGATTGATTGATTGATTGATTGAACATCAAGGGCTGAGGCGTTACTGATGATCATGACCTATGCTGCAAGGCATCAGATAACTGGATCTGCACTTGATGATTTGCTCAAACTTATAAATTAACCTACTTGGGCAAGAAGTGGTACCAGGGTCAAAGTATGCCTTTAACAAAGTGTTTCAAAATAACATGGACAAAGTCAAGTCTCATTTTTACTGTAAAGACTGTAAAGCCAATTTGGGAAGTCAAAATGAGGTACAACAGAACAGTATCACACAGTGGTCAGATTGTAGTTCACCAGGTGACCCAAACAACCTAAACAATGGTTGTTTGTTGCTTCTTTATAAATGTTCCAATTGCTCCCCAGATTCAGTACATCCTTGGAACTCCAGAACTACAGAGCAAGTTGAGCTACAGGGTGGACAGATCAGGCAAAGCAGAAAACATTTTATCAGACATTTATGATGGTGATCTGTACAAAGAGCTGTCAGCACCAGGGAAAATGTTTTATCAGATCCTAACAATCTATCTTTTACGTTTAATTCAGATGGTTCTCCTCTTTACAAATCCTCAAAATTTTCCATTTGGCCCATTCACCTTCACCTCAATGAGCTGCCACCAAACATGAGGTTCAAACATGTGATGTTGGCTGGGCTTTGGTTTGGATCAGTAGAACCTCAGATGCATGTTTTCCTTAAAACTTTTGTTGATCAAGCTAAAGAGCTTGCAACCAAGGGAGTGTCATGGAGAGAGGATGGGTAAGACGTCATTGGCAAAGTTGTTGGTATATGTTGCTGTGTTAATTCCAAGGCCAGGCCAGCAATGCAGAACCGTACTCAGTTCAATGGGTATTTTGGCTGTGGTTTCTGCCTCCACCCAGGCACACCTGTAAATGGACAAGTGAATTACACTGTCACAGATACAGATTACCTTGACAGAGATGCAGGGAGCATGTTACATGACATGGAGGAGGCTCTCACCCAACAGAGAAATATAAGGGGTGTAAAAGGACCTTCTGCTTTAATTAATAAGCCATGTTTTGACATTGTGTGGGGCTTTGTTCCCAATTATATGCATGCTGTCTTACTGGGTGTTGTGAGGCAACATGCAGCTCTTTTACTTGAGAGCACAGATGAATCATACTGCACTGGTGACCCAAGTGCATTAAGAGTATTGAATGAGAGGCTGCAAAATATCAAACCACCACATCTTATCACTCGACTTCCAAGACCTATCTCAGACTCTTAATACTGGACAGCATCTGAATGGAGGGCCTGGCTGTTGTATTATAGTTGCCGTGTCTCGAAGGACTCATAGATGTGAAATATACAAAGCATTTTTGCCTTCTTGTTTCAGCAGTATACCTACTTCTGAAAGAGGAAATTACTTTTGAGGTGGTCAACAAAGCTGATGAGATGCTGTCAGAATTTGTAGTTAGGTTTCAAGCACTGTTTGGGGAGGCCGCCATGACCTCCAATGTACATCTTCTGATGCATCTGGCCAAATCTGGTAAGTTGCTTGGTCCCTGATGGGCACACTCTGCCTCTGTTTTTGAAAGCGCTAATGGGAGTCTTCTCAAGTCGGTGCATGGCACAAAAGATGTTCCCAAGCAGATTGTGGGCAAATTTTTGCTCCACAGATCTATTCCTTATTTTGCATCCAAACACAGAGTAAGTGATCATGTTTATGGTTTCTGTAGTCAAATGACTGAGTACTAAAGGGTTCAGAGATGGACAAGTTAAACTTCTCACTCAGGCAGAGCTTCAGGCTTTTGCTGGAGCAGGCAAACAGCATCCAAAAGAAATCCTCTCACACAAGAGAATGATTCACAAAGGGCTAGTTTTCCCCAGCCACGATTACAGTCGAGCAAAGCAACGCATTGACTGGTGCGTCAAGCTGGCTGATGGGTCTAGAAGAGAGTTGCAACAGATACTATCTTATGATGTAAATGGACTTGCCTTGCTTTTCATTCCATTTTACACACTTCCAGCTGCGTTCCTACAAGGTGTGTCTGTGCCACACGTTACTTGCATTAGACAAGGTGATGGATCACAAATGCAGCTGATTGCAGTACAGACATTATACCACAAGTGTCTTGTCATAGAATGTGCTGACAAAGTGTTTGTGTGTGACTTGCCAAACTCATTTGAGAGAGACTAGAGTATGGCAACATTGCTGGTAACTATAGGGATATTGTATCTTTATCCAGTTATGAGACTGTAGATTCTCTCACAGGCATATAGAGTATATTCTCTCATACTCACATACATTCTCCTCTCACACACTCATATTTTCACTCACGCACACACATACATTCTCCTCTCACATGCATATATTATCACACTTGCACGTACACACATTCTTCTTCCACATTCATACATTCTCCTAAATAAATAGACATATATGTTTATGTACAAAGAAAATATATGTATGTAAGAGGAGAATGTATGTATGTGTGAGAGAATATAGTGGAAAAGGAAGTCCATTGTTTTTTGCGCTGTGATTGGCTGAAAAGCTCAAGTGGGTGGGTCACGTTCAGGTAATTGTTACCATGGAAGATGGAGAGGAGTCCCAAGCGTTTCAGCAAGCCACTGAGGTTTTAAGAAACATTCTGTCATCCCCAGAAACGGTCACATGCTTATCATCTTCACTTGAGCGTCAGGAGTTGTTGTGCCAAAAGTTGATTTTTGCCAGGAACTGATTTCGCACAGTAGTTGTAGTAGTCGCACTCATAGTTGAAAAGCGCAGCTTCTGTGGCTCTTCGGCAGACTTCATCGGACTAAAATGACCAGTTTGTTTATGATTATCTAACAATGTTTATGTTTGCGTTTGATAGCCCTCTGTACGTCTACTTGCCTTATATCGCTGTTCAACAGAATAGTTGATGATCTAAATCTTGCATGTATTTGCACTAATAATGTGTCACAGAGGGAGCTTCTTTTTCTGCACCAAAATTACATTACATCCCTCAACAGAGTAATTGACCCCACACAGTGGTTTGTACGGCTTGAAATATGAGAAAAGGGACGTTACAATGTAAAAAAACAGCTTATTTTGCTTGCCAAAAACTGTTTTATGCCTCTAATATTGTACATAAATGGATATTTTGCCCCCCAAAAACTTATTAAATCAGAGAAAAGTGACATTTGGAAGATTTGACTTCAACCAGTTCTTTTTACCCCTTAAAAATTAGTAAAGGGACATTACAATGAAAAAGTCCAAAAACTCCATCCAAAAATCCAAAAAAAAGGGTTTATGCTTCTGGTATTGTACATAGATGGATATTTTGCCCCAAAATGACTTAATATAACTCAACAGAGTGACATTTGCAAGATTTGATTCCAACAGTACTTGTATGTATTGTATGTACAATACAAGAGGCAATACAATTTTACATTGTAACGTCCCTTTTCTCATATTTCAAACCATACAAAGCACTGTGTGGGGTCAATTACCCCGTTTAGGGATCTAATGTAATTTTGGTGCATAAAAAAGAAGCTTCCTCGGTGACACATATCTTTATTAGTGCAAATACATGCCAGATTTATATCACCAACTTGCATATTGAACAGCGATTTAAGACAAGTAGACGTACAGAGGGCTATCAAATGCAAACATAAACATTGTTAGATGATCATAAACAAACTGGTCGTTTTAGCCCGATGAAGCCTGCCGAAGAGCCACAGAAGCTGCGCTTTTCAACTATTACGGCTGTATGAAATCAGTTTCTGGCAAAAATCAACTTTTGGCACAACAACTCCTGCGGCTCAAGCGAGGACAATAAGCATGTGACCGTTCCTGGGGATGACAAAATGTTTCTTAAAACCTCAATGGCTAGCTGAGATGCTCGGGACTCATCTCCACCTTCCATGGTAACCGTTATCTGAACGTGACCCGCCCACTTGAGCTTTTCAGCCAATCACAGCGCAAAAAACGATGGACTTCCTTTTCCACTATACTTACTTCCTTTTCCACTATTCTCTCTCACACATACACACATTCTTCTCTCACACACATACATTCTTCTCTTACATGTGTACCAAAATGTTTAACACAGAAAGGTTAACACTATACCTCAAATCTCAGATTCGACTCAAGGAGCAAGGGATGTTTAGTGAAAAGGTAGACACAAACATTTATTTTTAACACACCAAATAGAGTGAGTCAAAATTTAAATTCAGTTTCCCCAAAGACAAAAATAAAAATAAAAAAAACTAAAAATGTCCCTTCACAGCTGATCGCTGTTTGATATCAAAGTTCGTCTGTTCGTTACGTTACGCGTGTTCGTGTGTGTGTGCTACCCGGGTAGTGTGTGTAAGTGTATGAATCGCCTGAACATTCTCTGCGCAGTTCTAGATCTTATCTCGCTCCAGGGGTGAGACTCCAGGAACAACTCCAGGAAGATGATGAAGATGAAGAATTTGGAACCTCTCTCGTCCTGCCTCGCATCCGGCAGAGCCCTGGTTGGGATTCGACGCTACCTCCGGACAGAAGATCCAGCAATAAAAAAACCAATCTGCCGTAGCAGAAAATAAAATTAATAATCACTCTTCAAATACTGTACAGTATAGTAGTTTCTCTTTTCTCTAATATCTTTCTCTTTAACTCAGGTGTAACTTCCCATACTGAATAAAAAGAATTATGAATAGTCTCCTGAGACTTTAAAACCTCAGACATCATAAATGTCCTTTAAACAGTATTAAAAATCATGTTACCACAATTATAACTAATCTCCTTTCAATTACTACTTCCTTATCATTCAAAAATCATATAAAGCATGAATATACATTTTTTAACCAATATACATGAATTTAAACATCTTATTTATGACATAAAGTCATCAGAATCCATAACTCATGAGCATTAACTTACACAAAGCCCATTTTCAACACTACGACGTTGAACATGGCGTCCAGAAATGACGCAGCAAAAATTAACATAGCACATACATGGAAAAAAAATGAATTGTAAGACTCAAAACTCAGTATATTCACTCATCACAACAACTTTGTATATTCACAGTTAACTCCGATTGGTCTTTGATGCTAAATCAATAATTTCATATCGTTTCATCACTACTGTACAAAAGAAAATGTCCGTTTCATGTCCTATTAGCAACCTAGCATGCTAACTAGCACACTCACCGGAGTCCTCAAAGGTCATAAAACACATCAGAAAGCAAATCCTCCGGTCACAACGGCGGTCTGGAACTCTTCAGGCAACAATTTCTTCAACATAAAAACTTGAACACATAACAATAAAACGTTTTTTTCTGGCACTTGTTCTCATCAACTTCACTCGTGGCTGTATCACCGTCTTCACTAGCATCAGAGTTAGCGTCAATACTCTAATCCCAGCATGCAACGCTGCGGTCTACTGAATTTCACTGCATTGTGCATACACAAAGCGCCATCTAGTGGCTACTTTAAACCACTACAATAATATGAAAGAAAATATAGCTCTCATCTTGGATGGAGACATTCATGAAATATTATTTGCCCTGAGGCTTTACAACAACAACTAAAACTGTTTTCCATGAGGCTAACAATAAATGGCATCTTTAACCCAAAGCTGCACTTTTATGGGGGTTACACATGCATATATTTTCTTTGTACTCATGGATATGTCTATTTATTTAGGAGAATGTATGAATGTGGGAGGAGAATGTGTGTACGTGGGAGTGTGACAATATGTGCATGTGAGAGGAGAATGTATGTGTGTAAGAGAGTGAGAATATATATATGTAAAAGGAGAATGTGTGTGTGTGTGAAAATTAAAATACATGTATGTGAAAGAAGAATGTATGTGAGTATGAGAGAATATATATGCCTGTGAGAGGACGAGAATGGATTAAGTCTTGTACGGCCCCTCATATCTTAGATTTGGGATGTCGTATCCCAATATGGCAAACACACTGTCTTTGCAAAATAATTTTCTGGACATATTGCCAAGCTCTTCATGGCAATGGTTGTTAACTGCAATGATATTTAACTTGATTTTAAAGGAACAGTGTGTAAAATGGGTTTGAAAATGGACAAAATGTCATTTTAAAACTTTGAATTTTGGATGTTTATTTTTTTAAATGACTCATAACAGTTAATTGATTATCAAAGTTGTTGATAATGAAATTGTTGCAAACTAACTGATTTCTTGAATAATTGTTTCAGCTCCAATATGGGGCACTGTGCAGTATTTTTGAGTGTCGACTTTTTATCTTTATGTA